>WBMY01010284.1:449326-635718 GCA_013397315.1 Donacobius atricapilla
TTTTTTTTTTTTTTTTTTTTTTTCTTCCCAATAAAAGCACTGTCACGCTACTGCCCCATTCGAAAAACAGGGAAACTGAGGCATGGGGTAGTGGGATGACTGTCTGGAATCAAAACAACCTGAAGCAAGTTTTCTTGTGCCTAAGTGGAAATGAGTAGATAGCCAGAAGTGCCTAAGGAGGAAATGAAGAGGTAACCCAGTGACATGACAGATTTATAGTACTATCTTTTCTACTTGAGACAAGAACTGGTTAATAGAATCAGGTTTTTTTTGTTATCCAAACCTGTTCTTTTTTTTTCTTCTCAACATATGTTGCTGTAGCAGCTGAGTAATGCAGAAGTTCTGCCTGAAAAAATGCTTCCTCCTTATATGATACTGTACATATTGTCATGGAAATTGTCCTCATTTCCCCCGAGCACACTTTAAATAACTCGAACAGCAGTGCTAATGAGCAGAAAGATATCTGCAATCCCCACCGTGCAACTTGACATACTTTATCCCACTCTGAATTCCCTTTGCTCATCTCTGAGCATTTTTAAGATCTGGTATAATAATTTGCTTTCTCTCTTTGGTGTGTTCATTTTGCTCTGAGCACTTGATAATAAAAGGTCAGCTTTGGCTGAAACCTTAGTGTTGCAGCCATGCCGTTTTTTACTGCCAAATATCTTAAGAAAAGCAAGTGTCTCCGAAAGGGTAAGTCATGATATTTTTGGTGTATTTAGTGTTGCCTGTTTTGCTTTAAATCACAGTAAAGGATTTATTTTGAATTAACAAGCAGTGGAAATGGATCTATTCATACTGCCTGTCATTTAGCACTGGGGGTTTTGTTATGCTGTGTGCAGTTTTGGTTCAGGATACCGTGTATGTTATTATCTTGCATTTTACATTCAGAAAAGCAGACTAAGCGAGAGGATGTTTAACTCTTTAAACATGGAACATGTGTTTTGCACAGGGATGGAATCCCTGATGCAGAACAAAACAGTAACAGAGAATATGTGTGTTTGTTTTTATAGATAAGTTTAGGTTGACAGACGAGTAATGGTCCACTGCTTTTTTCTCTTTTGTACAAAAGGAGCATTTTATTTTCAGTCTACACTGAAATAATAAAATAAATGATACCTAGTGAAGGAACAGCATATTTCCTCTTAGTATCTTTCCTCTGTAGGGCTACCTGAGTGCACGACTACACTGAGATTTTCAGCTTGCTGTTGTGAGCTTTACTTTGTGAATTGCTGTGTGGGCTCTTTCAGGAAATCCTGATTTTTCTCCAGGTATATACAAAACTCTTCATGAGAGCAATCTGCCTCTAGCATTGTAGAAATTGACAATGTAGCAAACTCCCAATACGTACATCGACTGTAAATTATTTTCTTCCTTTGCATTGTCTTCATTGTGACATTTGTTGTTCAGCCAGTACTCCAGATATGGGGTTTGCATAAAGGCAAATGGCGGTGATTTCTTGTGTTTGGGACATGCATTAGTTCCAGAGGATCTGAGGAATTTGACTTGCTCACCTGACTAATTCTATATATATTACTTGGCATTTATGAATGCATTTGTTTACTTAATATGTGCATTTCTCTAATTCCTTGTTTGAATATGATTTTTTTTCTAAGGGACACGTGCAAATGGGAATTTTATATGTCTTCATCACTAATGAAAAGTTGAGGAAAACATTTTGGAAAAAGTTAAAGAAAACTAATTTGAATTACTGTTGTGTTTTCTTCTGGGTTCCTATTTTAAAATGGGATTGCACAAGAACTAGCAGTTGAGATGTGATAATTTAGTTAAGCTGACCTGTTTCTGGAACCTGATGCTGGTTCCAGCTCTTTGGTATTTTGTTGAATGAAATGTATACACGTGTAAACAAATTTACACAATAATTCAGAAATACCTAAGGATAAAATCGTCTCAGTTAAGCTTTTATTAAAAGAAGGAAAAATATTATAACTGGATTATTAGTTTGATTGTGCTAAATTGTTTTTTAGAATTTTGTTGTATGTGTGTACATATAAATGCCACATTACAAGAAGGCATAGGATGATTTTTGTTCATCTCCTGAGGGCACCCAGCTGTCCAGTGGTTCGTTCCCTTACGGAATGTGCCACAGCAGCAATGCCTTTCTAGACGGGGCTGGGGAAAGGTGCCTGCCTTACCCGTGTGTGCAGTGCAGGGAGGGGCTGATGGTACAGCCAGGAGAGGTAAGGCTGGGCCTTTAAAAGACGACTGAGGGATGTTCAGGGAACAGCAGCCAGTTGTACTCTTAGTGTGTCACTACCAACAGGAAAATTGTCAGCCAGCTGAACTGAGGGTGTTTCCTCTTGGAGCCTGTTTCTGCCAAGATCTATCTGATCTGTGAAATCCATCGAACTGTCCAGAATACCTCCCGAATCGGGCCCCCTGGCAGGATAGGGATCCTGATTCCTTCTGTTCCCTCTGCTGTGTGCTATCCTTTCTCTTCTTGCTTCTAGGGCAGCCTAAGAAGGGCAGCGCTAAAGCAGTGTGTGTCTGAGTCGGAAATGCTGTGGTAGCTGATCTTCTCCATGAGCTGTTCAGTATCAGTCTGTTGCTAATCTTGCTTTGAAGGATCTGGACTCCTGATAGCTTTTGAGCCACTTCCCATCCAGTTACTTAAGGCAATCCCCTTTAACTCCCTTTCAGAAAGCACTTAGTTTGCAGAGGGTTTTACTGCCATCTGAATAAGGACATCCTTCCCAGTAAGTAAAAGTGGTTGTTCAAACGTGTTAAATGATTAGAGTACCCTAGGCATAGCATCAAAAATGTGATTACATAAAAACTGTAGTTGCCACAAGCTCCAGTGGATCTGACCTTGCTCCTTCTCTGTGTCTCTGAACAGGGACGGAGCAAACCATCAGGAGCAGTGAGATTAGCATATGGTCTGTGGTCTCTTTCCCACAGGTTCAGATGGTCTAGGGAAAGAAGCTGGGCTATGGACAAGTTCATGGCCAGAAATATTCGTGGTTGAATGGGAAACAAAACTCCTAGGTAAATGCTCCTGGTTCAGCCTTGAAAGAGAACTTGCCCAGATTAATATAGGAAGTGGTCAGCAGAGATGAGAAGTGGAAAATGATTCTTTGAAGTCTTATAGCCAGAAATCTCAAGAAGTACAGGATTTTGTGTCTTAGCTCTTTTGTACCAGGTTGTAGCTGAAGCCTGCTCCTTTCCCAGTGAGATTTATTCTCACAGTGCACCATTTTATCTCCTCACCTAGTATTCCAGGCCAAGCCACACTGTGTTTTGAATTAATTCTCTATTTGTTTTTGTGGAGGTTGCAAGAGTTTCCAGACATGCCTGAAATGAAACAGCCAAGCCAAAGTACAGTGTTCTCTCTTGCTGTATGTCCTTTGCTATGCAGATTGTTGGGCCCATGGAGTCTTCCTGTAGGTCTCATTTGGTGATACAGTCTTACCCTACCCTCTGTTAAACATGCAGCAATGACAGATTCTGGGTTCTAACGTTTCTTTATTTTTCCTGTTGTCAGTTTTAACCTCCATCAGTTACATCCACACAGACACCTTAAATAAAGCATCAAAACAATGAAACTATTAACCTCTGCAGCCTGTTGTTAAAACCTTCAATTTTCTCATGTCTTTTTCCAATGATTTTTTTTTCTTTTCTTTTCTTGGCCATTCTCTGAACACTGGCTTAATACTATTCAAAAATGGGCCATAAAATGTTGTAGAGTCATAATTGTCTCTGATCTGGCAAGTCATTGTAAATTTTTCACTTATGTCTTCATTTCTAGCGGGCAAAAAAGAAAGTTTCAGCTCCAGAAAAGGCTTTTCCACTTTTGTTCAAAAGAATTTAATAATGAATGTTTTATTGCCAAGTGGTCCCTACTTTTCTACAACTGTAGATTTACAGAACTTCAAAAATGGATGGTTAAGGTGCAGTGTTAGTTTGTAGCCAAGCAAGCCAAACAATCTAAACTTCAAAGGAGGGGAGTGTTCTTTAATGTTGTGGCTCACCCTTTGTGTTCAGCAAATGGAACTGCTGGGGAAAATGCCATGTGCAGCAGACAAGTGATGTGGCTGCCACTCCTGGGAGGGGTCTGCTGGCTGCTGCCTGACAAGGGCAGCCCACACCCAGCAACCTGAGGATATTTGATGACTGACAATTAGGTCATTTTTGTATGAAGTCGACCTACAAGACTTTCAGCTTTGCTTTTAGTGTTCTTAAAGCTTCTTACTCTGAGGACCTCCAAGGCTGGTTATGCTAAAGGCACGATTTGAGCCTGAGCTCTGTTACCTCTCCTGCTTCATTTTGTCTGTGCCTGACTGTTTTCCTCCTCTGATGTGCTCGCAGGGTGGATGGTTTTATGCATATTATGAAAATTGAGAAGGGCTGTCCTGTTGAAAGGAAGCATTCAATCCATACAACACTATGATTTGAGGGTAATAAGGTACAGGACTGGGTATGAGGATGCTCTGAGTCCCTGGAAGTCACATGGAAAAGGGGCCACTCTGATTTTGCTCTTCCGTTCATACTTTGTGTGGTTAACCCAACTATACAACTCCAGTTTGATATAGCAGGGATAGCGGAGAGAAAAAAGGAGCCAGACTGATTCATTATTGGATGGATCCGGAAATTGTGGTGGTGTGTGGCTTTTCTTTCAACTCTGAAGCCCAAGCAATGTGACCTAACCCTTTGTGTTTTATTAAACTCCTTATTGCACTCACCTGGTGGATGCTTCAGTTCAGAAAGTATAACAAAAGCCCCATTATGAGTCAGAAAAGGGCCCGGATAATTCTTAAACTCGTGTGTTATTTACAAGGATTGTTTCCTTGACTGGAAATCAGTCTTAAAAATCCCTACAAATAAATTCATTCCATAGATTTGGGATGCAGCAAGGTGCAAGCATGCAGTGGTGATACCCCATGGTATCTGAGATAAAAGCAAGGTGCTTGGGTGTGGAGAATGAGTCCACAGACAGTCTGGATCCTGACTGTACACTTGACTGTTTTGAGTTGTTGGAGCCCCCAGGAAACAGTGTACTGGACTCCGTGGGCTGGAAGATATGAAAGGAGCTGGCAGGACACCACAGTGACATGTCTGTTGTTCAGTAAATGACTTGCAAAGCCACATGGCTCTGGTGCAAATCTCCCTCATCAGTATTAAAATCTGAGTGGAATTGGGGCTTTATCCAATCAGTATCTAGGCTTTTGTGGGATCTGGGCCACTGTCTCCACAGGGCTCTGGGATTCAGCAGCCAGAGAGGCCAGTGCTGCCAAGAATCATAGTGCTCTAGAGGCAGAGCTGGCCAACACTGCACTGCCTTTCAGTGACCCATGTGCACACTCCTGAGAGTGGTGACTTCAGCTCACCAGTTAAAGCTCCCCAAAGAGAGGAGGTGCCAGGCGAGCTCTGGAGCTGCTGAGCAAAGGAGCAGTTTTGAGACACACAGTGCACTGCAAATTTCTGATGTGGCATTCCTCTTTTGAGAGCACTGCTTTGATGAGAAAACAGCCTCCTTTTCTCTCCCATCCTGTGCTGGGAGAACAATCTTCATGCTGTTCAGCTTTTTTTCCTTTCATTCTTTGCTTTCTGCTTTCTAGGGCTGGCACTGCTTTTGCAATTCCACAAAACCAACCCTCCAAACAGTATTCCTTGCCTTGTGGGAATCGCTGCTTGATTAATCTAGGTTGCTCAGATGTGGTGGTTGTGTTTTTCATTCTGACTCTGCTAGCTGATAGCCAGTATTGTACTGGAAATCATTGAGTGTCTCTGTATCTCAGTTCTCCACTGATATGTAGGAATTTCTCATTGTGGCATCCAAAGGATTTTTTGGGGGTTTTTTTTGTTAAATACAGAGAAGGCATTTCTCCGCTTACGTGCAGTATAACCTTAGAAAGTAGTTTCACTCTCTGTGCCCGTTCTCCCAAAACACTAATGTTCAATTCTATGTAAAAAGTGTATTCCAACAATGGAGAATAATTTTTTTAACTTCTTTTAATATGTTTATTCATAGTAAAGCATACACAAAAATCACTTCTGTTTTCATATACTTGTCATAAGATTGGTTTGCAGTTGCTGTTGTGTGAGTGTTCTATATTTGAAAAAGGCCACCTAAGCCATGTTGTATGTTTTTAATTGGATGGAGCAGTAACAGAGCTGGACTAGATGAAGGTGATCTTAGGATAAGGAGTATGGTATAAAGAGTTCTTTTTACTGTTGGCTTCCTGAGAATCAGCCTTCCTCATATTTAGACTCATAGACAGGACTAGAATATCTGCAAACAGGAGCATTTGAGGCTTACAAGTGCTTGACTGTGCATTCAGAAATATGCTCCTTCATTATGATCATTACAAGCATGTAATGCTGTCATGATTAGGTATTCCAGATCACCTAACTGGTGATCTTAAATTAAACAAGGCAAGAGAATTAAAACATCTCTGGAAGGCTGGAGAAGCTGTATCTGTTTGACAACTGCTTGCAGATTTGTTTCAGAGATCATGGCTGGAGTTTTCACTGAGAGGTAACTGGCAGAGACCAGACTTTGAAGAAAATAGTTTACTGCTGTCTTGGGCTTCTGCTTTCACAGTATGAACCCTTTGAATCAAGAACGTGATACAGTGGAACCTTCTTTGTCTTTAATACTAGAGCACTGAAACTGGCTGCAGTCATAAGCCACACAAGCTATAGCCCTGTTATTTTTCCCTATGTTTTAGATTTGTATCGCCTTTTAGGGACTTTCAAACTCATCTGATTGCTCTTAATTAAAAAACGTAGAAGAGAAGGGTAGAGGGAATTGGTATGCTCCCCTCATTCCCTCTGTTACCTGACTGGGGCTCTGACAATTCATGAAGCCATCAGTAATTTTTTTTTCCAACCTTGCAGACCATTAACACAAATGGTTCTTCGATTTCCGAACCACGTCCTCCCAGCCCTCGGGGTTCCACAGCTTCACTATCAATACATAATTAATTATTTGGAAAGCTGCTGTTTTAATGTAATATTAAACAGGCAGCAGCTCAGCAGGTGTCCCCAAGGTAAGGAAGGCAGCATGCTGCTGGCAGCAGCTGCTGCCTTTAGGCTTATCAAGATTTCTTTGTTTCTTTGAAACAGAAGCTGGAAGGCTTTTTAATACATGCCCTGTCATTGGCTCAGCAGATCCTGGTTTTTGGCTTTTTGGCTGTTATTCTGCCTTGGACTACAAAGACAAGTTCTTATAACACATTCTGCCTTCAATGGCTGCATACAGTTCTGTGCTCTCAAGAAAGGAGCAGGGTGAGGAGAGAGAGGAGGCTCACAAGGCAGATACATGTGCCCTGTTTCCTCCTTGCACTTTTCTTAGTGGATCAGCTGGGCTTAGTGAATCTGTGCAGCAGCTCAATTTATGTCAGCATTTCCAGAATGGGCTTTCTGCTTCTATAAGCATAAAAATACACAAATATATCGCCTGTGGAGGGCATTCCAAATAGTGAGGGTGATATGCTGCTGGTCTCATGCAATTTCTATTTCTCTGTGGCCTAAATCTGCATAATTAGATTTAATTTATGTTGTTCATACCACTAGCATAATCAGCTCAAATGGCAATGCTGGCATTTCCATTGTGGTAATATATCACAACTAGCATTGAGCAAAGCTTTTTAGTTCTTTGGGATAAGAACTTCATCTTCTGTATTTGAACATCATAAAATATGTTGATGTCTGGATTTGCCCAGAACATGTTGGTCTTAAAATGGTCATGTGTGAACTTCACGTGCAGTATTTCTTGCTCTAGAGATAACTGGGGTATAGTTACAGAGTTTGGCTGCCCATGCCGTAAGTATGCACTCACACCAGGAGAAAGCTGCTCTATTATGCTTGGAGGCTGTACCTGTGTTAGCCTTCAGGACTTTTGGGGCAGGTTCCTGGGAGCTGTAATGTCTCCTGAGCATTGGTCTCCTTTCTGTGCTCCTTTGTCGAAATTCTTTTAGTTTCCCTTGTTAATAAAGAGACTCTGTCTTTCTAGGACTGTGACCTAGCTTTGACCAGTAGCCTTTGTTTGAAACATGACAGACCTGTAAACTTTCAAATACCATGTAATTGTTTAGAGGACATTTTGGAAACATAGTGTAGCCCTCAGTAGGTGTCAGTGTGCTTGGCTAAGAGACTGTGACTGCTGGTGTACTGGAGAGGAGGCTGCTGAGCCAGGTTTTCACATACAAGGATTTCCCTTTTGCCAGCTAACTGTTCCGGATGAAGGCTATCAGGACAGTACCTGTCGACTACAGTGCCTTGCAGATCTAGGAAGACCAGCGAAAGTTCCAGGATTTCTTTGGGAAGGATGCCACTTCACTGAGGTTTGCCCTAGCCCACGAGTGCTGAGATGTGCGGGTAGGAATGTTGTACCAGCTCGGAAGCTGTTGTTTGGAGGAGCTGGGCAGCAATAGCTCAGTGGCTGATTGGCTCGGTGCTGGTGAACGTTCTGCACTGTGGCAGTGGAAGCTTGCACAGTAATGCTTGAGGCAGTTCTGCTGTGCTGGATGAAAACTGTGAATAGTCTCAAACCCTAACTTGTTCTTCTATGAGCAGTCTGCCTGAGCTGTGATCTCTAAGATTATGCACCTGAGCTTTACCCTCCGCCTCTACAATTCAAAGGTGACTGTGTCAGCTTGTCAGATGAGACACTACCTATGTGCAGGCCTTCGGGCTATGATGGAGACACACAGCTGTCAGGATGGGATGCGGTGGAAGGGTATATCTGTATGTAATATTGGCAGTGAGTGTTGCAAGACAGAGCTTCCACTGGGAAATCCAGAGTCAGAAGCATTCTGTACAACATTCCCTTGAACTTCAGTGGGCAAAAGGCCACCACCTGAACACATTTCTCAGGATGAGTTGTTGTTTACCTAACAGGTTTTTTTATTTCTTGTTTCAAACCTTGTGAGGTTATATCAGCTAATAATTAACCACGTCAAAGGAACTTCCATGAGTGTTCTGATGATGCTATTAACCGGAAGGAGTTGGTTCATTGCCAGTGAGTAGACAGAATTAGAATTGATGTTTCTAAGCATTGTTCTGGTAGCAGTTTACTGACAGTTGTCCTAAAGCACAAAGAACTGAGGCCCAGCTTTTTCCACTGCCCAGCCTGGAGTCCTTTAGCCATCCACGGCTGTGTTCTGAGTGGCTGCAGTGCTGGGCCCAAGTGACAAGCATGTACTTCCCGTTTTTTCCCAAGGAGCGTTGTTGTGACAGCAAAGAATGCTGCATGAAACACAGTCATGTGTAGAAGATTTATTGATCACTCAGTGCATAGGTATATACAGGAGGTGACTGCAGTAAAACTGTTTGTCAGTGCAAACTGTAACAAGGCTAGGCTTGGATCAGAATATTCCTGAGCATTTAAGTTTGGATGTGGGTCAGCAGGACTTCCATCTGTATTGTCTCATCATTAGTATTGGCAAGAGTTTCCTCAAACTTGTCAACATTTTGCCAAAGGCCTACAGTATATATGCTTTCGCATTTCAGTCCTTTTTCCATGTTAATGTGACAAATAGCTTCATTTTTTGTAAAAACAAAGTCTGCAACTGTTGAGTCCTTAATGATAGTCCATTAATTTGCTGCTGCCAAAACTGTGCTTGTAAAGCCTCAGTTACTTTACTAAAGAAGATAATAATGTTTGTAATTGGTTGGCTTGAATTTCTGCAGTACTCTGTATTCCATCTACAGAGAATCAGTGTCTTTACAGGCTCAGCTAAAAGCTCTGGCATCTGCAGCCTAAGCTTTACCAGTGGATGGCTTCTTTTCCATTCTCCTTAGTTCAAGGTTCAGAGCACTGGCTAAGATGAGAGACAAGTAGTCTTTTAAAAATTACAATGAGAATGTCTTTGGTTTCATGGTAGATTAAGTGCAGGGGAAAGAAAAAATAGGCTTCTGAGGGGCAAAGTGGAGGGAGAACGTGGCTGTAGAGAGGTGTATTCAGAAGTCGTAAACCACTTCATTCCTGTCATGGAGCAGTCCTGGCAAATGAGCATAACAGTTCAGAAAGAGTGCAGAACTTGGATATTCTATCCAATGTGAAATTATTAATGAAAAATAGATTAGCAGTCACTGTTCTGATATTATATTATTATTATATTATATCTTGTCAGAATATAAAATTTTCTTCAACTTCTGTTTTTGGTGTGAAAGATTTGAAGAAATTTATGAGAATTAGAAAATGAGTTATGGTTGCATGGTAATGCATAAAAATTACCCAGTCATTTTCATTCAGATTTTTCAAAGCATGAAGTATCATCATCTTTGGTCAGGAAGGAATTTCCTCCCTTATAATAGCATGTAAACATAACCACAGTTGGAATATATAATTTGATACATTCTTCAGAAGTGTTGAGCACTTGCTGCTTTGGAGAACCACATGGAACCATATGGCCTGTTTTGCATAGCTGTGCTACTATTTTCTGAGTCTTTCATACATACACTTGTAACTTCTTTTTTATTCCTCAATTTAAGTTGCCTTAATTTAGATGTCTCCTCCAATGTGCCTTGTAGGGACAGACACACAGCTCCTGCCAGCTGGCCTAAATTGCCTCCTTGTGAGTGTGTGGCTTCTGATGGCCTGAGAAAAAATTAATTTCCTCTCCTTTCAAATCAGAGGTTAACAAAATGACTGTAGTCACATAGTCCAGGCAGTTCCACACCTTCACCTTAAAGGACTGGGATCATTGTAACTCTCTAGATCTGAAATACGCTGAGGAAAGACAGTAAAGGATTAGTTTCAAGGAGCGGAAGAAAGGAGGGTAGGGGAAAGCAACCTGCTGTTGGTACGAGGCTGTCTGTGATATGTACTGGGGAAAAGAAATTTCTTGCTCCCCCTTGTTGTCCCCACTTGCCATCACCAGATGTTCTTCCATGAGGGGATGAAATTACTTCTTCCCTCATCCCAGCACACCTGTAGAGCTGGGTAGAAGTTGTCCTTTTGTTATTCTAAGACAGACACATAATGATGTGAGCAGCTCCCTGAGAGTTGGTGGCATGTCAGACAGCTTCTAAAGGAAAGGTTTGTGAGTTCTGGAGCACAATAGTGTGCAAATGGAAGAAGCTGAACTGCAGCTATGCCTAGGCTCCCAAGACTTTCAGATTCTTTTCCATTAGGAGCTCTGGCAAAGAAAACAGTGTTAGCATTGGCAGAGGCAACACTATACCCTAAATTTGTCTCGTTTTTCAGTAGATACTGCTGTAAGAGGCAGGGAATATGCCACTGCACAATGAGAGCTCTGCCTAAGAAGCCTCTGTCTGTTGTGATGCAGGGTTTGAATTGAACATGCTCAATCTCCACTGTAACCTCCTATCAGGAAATATTATTTGAGTCAAGAGTCAGAAGGGTTTAAAGTAGTCTAACTCCTGAGGCATTTTTGCAAATATCAGAATATTGATACTCTGGAATTCACACTTGGGATGAAACATGCAAGCCACAACAAAGGAAAAGTGGTGTCATGCAGCTCCTAGAAATTGCTGGTGTAGTAGTTGTTGCTCATGTTAGTTATTGTTGACTGACTCCTCCTTGCTGGCCTCCTAAGCCAGCTGTGACCATGTTGGAAAGCTTTCATCCCTTGCTGCTAGCTAGTAGAAGCTGATAACAAAGCAGTTATAATACAGCTGGTTTATAGGGATACTGTATGGTGTTGGGGGCACATTTCACAAGCACCTGAAACCTCTGTGTTTGGGGAGTCAGTGTGATCATTGTTAATGTCTGTTCCTTTCATGGAGCAAAGTAATTGTGAGCAGAAGGTGGAGGGATTGGTGCCTGAGCTGTGCTGGTACAAGGGAGATGCTGCATCCTTGAACAAAAATGGACTACGTTGAATGTTATTCCTGGGCTCTTCTGGGCTCTAAATATTGGCCTGCTGCAGTAGAAGGGGCCTTTTCTCCATTGTGAAGTCACTTCAGCCAACCTAAGCTGTACTTTATGGTCTCAGTGAGCAGCTCATCCCAGGCAGCTTAGCAGTAGTCTCTTCTCTAAAATTGCAAATAACTGAAAACATGGAGACATGAGAGCATGGGTCCTACCATAAATATGTTTTTAAAGCCAGAAGTATAACTTAAAAATGACTGAGCCTTTTTTACTGAAGCATTGAGAAGTTCAGACAAGGGCAGATAAAGCACCTTAAGGAAAAAACAACTCAATTAGACTCAAACATCACACAGCACTGAACTCTTGTAAGCAGGTTTTACAAGCAGAAGTTCAAGGTGAAGTTTGGCTTCAGTTCTACTTACTTTTCCTTGAAGAGTACTTGAAGTTATTTTCCTCCCTTCCTCTTATTTTGCATCTTTCTTTTTCTGCTTGCCATGGTTCCTGGTGTGTGATATCACTTACTAGCATTTGGCCTACCTGGAATATGGGTTTTGTTTATTTCCAAGGCATTGCTTTATTTGAAGTGGTTGATAGTCTTAAACAGTACTTCACTTTAATTAATAGATAAAAGTCGAGAGTAATAAGGTCACATGCATTATCAAGAAAAACATCTCCAGGCAGGGGAGTCAAGCTAGCCAGACTCAGGTTTTATGAATAACAGGCCAAAGACGTAGTTTTATCTTCATTTCCTTCATAGAGTTTTAGTAATCCTACACTCATTCCTGACACACAACTGACACAGATCACTAGCCTTAGGTTTATAAGGGTTTTCTGTAGTCCATGTACCAGTACAGAGAAGCTTCATTAGTGACTCTGTTCATGTTAAATCTTGTCTGATGTTTTTGCATAAGAAACCACAGTTCTGAGGTCTCATCTCTTTGTTAGTGCATTTTTAAAGCATTTTAATGGTTTCTGAAACCACAGAAGGCATGGGAGGGGAGAAGAGATCACAGGGCTTTTGGATTGCTTAATAGATGGCAGTGGCTTTAGAGTGTTTGCCTGCTTTTACTTTATTCTCTGGGATGAGGTCTAAGATACAGGATTGAAAAACTATTTACAGACTCATCAAAATCCTCTGCAAGTGATTTTTGACTTGGAAAATTTGATCAACTTCTACTTGTAACTACAATGGAACTTGGTGAAATAAAAAGTGCTTAAGGAAATTAGGCATTTAATATTTGACTGAGAAGTCAATGAGATTTTAGTGCATGCTTGTAAATCCTGCCCTAAGAAAATGTAAACTGGGTCAGTTTGAGCTGAACCTACCCATTACAATAAAAGTTATTTAAGATTTTATTTTTCTCATTGACACAACCAAATGAATATTGAATGCTAAAATTCCCCTAAGCACCTTCCAAACTGTGGAAATGAAACACCTTTCACCTACAAAGGTGACTGTTTCTTTAGGAAAAAATGCCATTATGTTGTCCATTGGAACTGTGACACAGCGAATGTATTTTGATTCAAAGCTTTTTTCTTTCATTTACATTCCACATGATACTAAATTCGTGTGCCTTGTTTTTTTCTTAGTTTTGTATGCCTTTTAAAATATGATCATGCGTTTATTCAGCTCCAAATCAACTTCCAACTCACATATTCCATATATAAATAGATAGGTGGGTGAGGATACAAACCAAAAAATCGTGGTAAGCACACATCACTGTTTACTGTACTGTTTAATTCCTCACAGATCATACCCATACTGGGAAACCCCCAGTTTTCCATGTTTTTTATCTCACTCCTTGACTACTTCAGATTTTGCTTGCTGTTTTTTTCTTCTCAGCCAGCCTAAATGGACCATTTCAAGATGAGTTTCACATTCACAACAAATTTCCTGTTCTATTAAAGAATAATTCAGAAAAACAAAACAAAACAACAACAACAACAACAAAAAAGGCAGAGAAGTTTAAACTGATGCTGATGCAGGTTAACCCAGGATTCAGCTGTCATAGACAGGGTCTATCTCCAGCATTCAGGCTCTTGAAAACCTTTGTTTGTGGTGGAAAGTGTTCAGCATAGAGGTTCAATATTAGCTGGAATCAAAGGTAAAAAGACTGAAGAAACGGAATTAGGTTTCAATTGTCTTTTCAAAGCATTCTAAATGAACTTTCACTTACTCATTGATATTTCTTTCATCTCTTGATCCAAAGATCAAGACTGGTTTTCTTTGGTATTTTTTTTCCTGCTGTGCAAAGAAAGATTCCGTCTAACAGAGCTACCCTGATTCTTGACAGAATTCATCCCCTCATTTTTTACCTTCTTTCACCTTTCATTTTTAGGGATTTGGGCCCCAAATTCTGACACTCACCTTAAAGCCAATCATAAAGGACCAGGCCAGGGAAGATGAATCATTGCAATTGTTCCTTTCAGCGGTGAGTGCTAGTTTTTTGACCATCTGTCAGGATCTTTGTTGCTGCCTGTCTGCGGCCGAAGGTTTCCTGCCGCTGCTTGCTGTGGCTGCGGCGGACACGTCAGCCGTGCCCGGTGTTGCCCGCAGCAGCGACCGGCACCGCGCACGGCCAGCGGCTTCTCCTTCTCATCACCCAGAGCGCTGCGGCTGCTTTCCGCCACCCCAAAGCCGGGCAGGCACCTAACCAAACCTGCCCCGGTGTGCGCACACACGGGTTACTGTGATGGTGCAACTTCTCCGGAGGCTCATGTAAGGACAGTACGCAAGCACATCACTAAGAAGAGTGATGTAAGAAATGGGTGAAAGGCAAATAAGAGCGGGGAGGTGGAAGTTGAAGTTCCCTAAGCAAAGAAAGAAGCTGCCAACTTCAGAACTCAACAGCAGCTTTGCTTGAGAATATAAAAGCTCCTCCTTTTATATGCAATGAGGCAGTGTCATCTCCTTTGCGGAAGTCCAGTCCTGTTCCCTGTGAATTTCTGTTCCATACAGACAAAGGGGATTTAAGGCTTGGCTTCACAAATCATCTTAAAAAGGTTAAGCTCGAGTGAATGAGGTTCAAGGCAAACCAAAAATTCAAGCTTTTCCTTACTGAAAGGCAGAGATGGAGCCAGTCTCTTGCAGGTTCTTTGAACAGGAACAGAGGGCAGGACAGGTAAATATAACAAAATGATACTTTATGTTTTACAGTGAGTGCTTACCTGTCTAAGGGTGGTCAAAAAAAGAATTTTCAGTAAACAGGGTCTTGAAGAGTAGATTGTGACTGACTCCTGCTGCTGTTGCAGTACCCCATCTCACCTTTAGCAAGATTTAGTCCCAGGGGTTTTGCATTTAACCTTCCCTTTCGTGTGGTGTGGAGGGAAAGCTGAAAGGAGGATCATTTCTAAGGTTTGGGAGGTGGACATTGCTCGGAGGTGACTGCGACCATTAGCAGGTCATGGCTCCCAGGCCATATCAAATGAAGAAACCATGAGTGGAGGCAGAGGAGAGCAGTTCTGCCAGCTTGAGTTAGTCTGCTCCTGGAGAGAGAGGGAATTTGTGCACTGCAGCTGGGGGTCTGGAGCTAAACTGTTCCCCACGGGCAAAGATACTTACCAGGGTATGTAAAGCACTTTGACAAAGGTACCTTGGGACAGGGGCAACAAAGCATTCAAGTCAGCTGGAACCTGCAGCCCTTTTGGTGGGGAGCAACAACCAAACAAGTTGCTTAGTGCTTCTAGGCTCTTACATTTACTGTATATGCTGACATGGTTGCCATCACCTTCTCCACCCTTCAAGTTGTTCGGTTTCTGTACACCTGGATGAGAGCCAAATAGAGCTGCCGACTTGCTTCATGGATAAGGATGAAATCCAGTGCGTCTTGTCCAGCATTCACAGGAAGTCTGCAGCAGGCAACTGAGTACAGGATCCCCTGGTCAAAGGCTAATGCTAAAGTAGATGGACTACGCATCCCCAGACTTAAGCCCCCTGTTCCTGCCACATCTTTGAGACACTTGCACTCTGTTTATGTTTGCATTTTTATTTTGTCTCTGTTCTGGAGCTGAAACTAGCTTTGAGCAAAAGGACTGGAATATCTGCCCATAGCAATCTTGAGCTACACAGGGTTTGAGGCCCAGTCTTGTTTATATGGAAGCTTGATTAAAGATGAGTGAGAAATTCTGTTCAAGGGTATGAAAAACCCTTTTCTGTGTTTAAAATCATTAGCAGAATGTTCTTCCCTGTCACGATGCTGAATGTCCAGAAGCCCTGTTTGATTCACACAATAGAAGTAGAGCTGGTGTGCTTCAGGGTTAGAGTTTAACATCAACCATAGTAAGGGCTGGAGCTCCCTTAGTGGCAGAGAAGAGGTGTGACTTCAGTAGCTGAATATGAACTTCATCCTGCTGTGAGAGGCGAAACTAAAATTCTGTCTCCAAGTGTTTCTGGACAGGAAGCTTTGAAATTGTTTTCCTAAAACAATTACTAAAGTCTAGTGTGTTTGAATTGATACAGTGTTGTGTTTCCGATTTAAACCTGATATCCATGATAGGATCTTGCTTTGTGTCTGAGCCTATAAAAGAAATCACCAGTGAATTTCAGGTAAAATTCTAGACTTCTAGAAAGTTTTTTGGGACACTGTTTCCTTAGTTGTCTGTTTGTTTGTTTGTTGAGGTTGTTGGTTTTTTGTTTATTTGTTTGAGTAGGCTGTTGGGTTTTTTGTTTATTTGTTTTAAGAAAATCCAGGTGTTTGAATTCAGCTGTTTCTTATTCTTGTGACTACTGAGACTGAGAAGCTGTTGAATGTAGAGAGATGTGTCTGAACTCTGCATTTTGGTAACCCCTAATTTTTCTGCTTGATGCCTCAAGGGTGTAGTGGAAGGAACCAGCCAAGCATACAAAGAAATTTGAGTAAAATGTTATCACAAAAGAAAAATGTTTACAAGTGGGTCTCCCATGCTCTGCCACTGCATAGTCACAGCATGCTAACATAAGAAATTCTGAAGTGCATTCTTATTTCTAAGCTGGCCTTCATGTGTGGAGTTGCCTTCATTTGCTTGTACTTACATGTCTAGTTACTACTGACTCTCCCACAGGCAGATTGTAGGGTCATGACCTTGCTCCTATTTCAAGTTTCAGTGAAGGAAGCCAAACATGGAGGAACTATATGTAGTCTTTGGCAGAATCTCAGGTCTGGTATGTCCAGAAATCTTTTTTCCCATCCAGTTTTTGCAGACTCAGATAGACATATAATTTTTTTTCCCCCTAAATGCTTGCATGAAAGCTGTCTATGAAGGTTCAGAAAGCAGCTGGCTGGTCCAGAGTCACATCTTAGGGGAAGGGGACTTGTAGTCAGGTCCCTCTGGTACAGTGATTCCTTGGGAAGATGCTGATCCTAGTTTTGCAGAAGTCCAGTAGTCATCTTCTGATTTTTGTGCTTCATATGGCAAATCTTTGTCAGGGTTAGTGCAGGTTCTTCCATTAAATTTACAGTTTGTGATTAATTCTAAGGCAAGCTTCTGGTCTTTCCTTGCCCTTCATGGCTTGGGTGGGCAAGATCTCAGCTGCTCCCTTTAAACTTAAGAACAAGATGTATTTTTACCTTGACCAAACTCAGTTGTTTGCTGGTGGTGGGACCCATACAGTAAATGTCTTTTTGAGGCTATTTCATTCCTTTGAGGAATTACGGTCTAGCTTGAGCACAGGCCATCTATCTGCTGAATGCCACATCCTGAAACCCATTTCTGATGTGTATTGAGGGCTGTGGAAAGCCTCTTTCAATCATATCTCCTATGAAACCTTTGCTTGTGAAAAAGGGCGTGTCAGTAGGTCTGCTGGGTAAGGTGCAAGAATTAGACTTCACAGCCTCTGCTTTCACCATGAAGCTGAGCACGTTGGTCAAAAAGATTTAGGCAGTGACAGGAATTTCACAGACTGCAGTTTCCTACCAAGACAGTTTTGTATGCAAAAGATGAAGTATGTCATCCTTGCAGTGGAATATGGTGGGACATTGATCTGTTCAGATGCTGGCATCCTAGCCTTGAGCTAGAGAGCTGTTCTCTTTATATACCTTAAGGAATATGAATAATTCAGTAAATTAAAAAATGGGAGACTGTCCAAGAGGATTTGGGCGCATGTGGGGAAAAAGCTTTTCTTCTTTAAACTGCACGACTAGTCCCTGGTGGCTGTTGTTTCTCCTCTTTACTGAAAGACTGCCTCAGTTTCCCAGTTTAGTGAATTGCTTCTCGGAGAAGCACAAAATACTTCCCAATGCATCTCATTTTACCACTTCTGCTTTGCAAATCAATAAATGTTCCATGAGTGTGTCAAGGCAAGAAAACAATTAATAGCAAGAAAAACTACTTCCTTGGCTTGCGGGCAGCTCCCAGCTTGCTTCTTTCCCCAGATTAACAAGGATTTAAGAAGCACATGTTCTGTGTATGCTAAATCAGCTCTGCAGAAACCACAGCATGCCATCATCCTGCTCTTATCTCTGAATTCCACGGGCAGGCAATCTCAGCTGCTCAGCACAGGCTGGCAGCTTTAGCTTGCCAGTAGGTCCTGCAAGCCATGTAAGCGTGGAAATGGCAGTGACACACAGCTCAGATATTATCTCCATAGCAAAGCCAAAGGCAGTTTCCATGGTGATGGAGAAGCTCCAGGCTGCTGGGGATGCAGCCGCTGAATTGGGCGGGATCAGTAGCCTTTTCATACAGAGGCTATTCTAATAAAGCTTTTATGTGTTTATGTGGCACTCGCTAGGTTGTATCCAGCTCTGGAACATAAAATGGAGAGTGAGGAGAAGATTTAAATAGTTGGAGTGAGTGCTGACCTAAAAATGAAACAGGAAAAGCAGGGTCAAAATGTTTCAAGTATTGGAGTATCCACAAGAGACAGTTTTTTGTGACAGCTTGAGTGAATTTGATATTCTGGTCAGTGCTTTTCTGAGATGTTGCACATCAACATTAATAGTTCCTAAAGTTTTTACATCAAGTGGAAGAGTCAGAATCATATCCCCAGCTCTTAAATTTCTTCTGAATTGGATCCAAAATCAGAATGGGTCTCTTTCTCTGTATTGAGACTTTAAATATATCAGAGACTCCGAGAAAGTGGTTGATCTTGTGACTTCTACATCTTGAAGCATTTTAAAATGTCTCACACTTCACTTGGTCCCTCTTTTCGGTAAAAATTTCTTAATACCTCAGCACAGGTATGTGAAATTAATTTCTTACTTTTCCATAGAGTCTTACGGCCTATGCTTTCGCTTTTCTTATCACTGAGAAAGCAGATACAATATCTCCGAGTTTCCCACATTGGAAATGCATATTTTGCACTTCTGCTTTGATCTTCTATCGACCTGTTCTCTGTGGGTGCTGCAGCACATCAGCAGGAATTGTCTGTAAAACTTCTCAATTAAATTAGCAATTTGATTATTTTGACTGAGATTTTCAGCAGTGTTAAACTTTGGTTGCTCTCTTCCTAACTGGATACTAAAAGAGATTTGTATTCTGTCTTTCAGGTGGTGCAGGGGACCGGGAAAAGATGCCTGTCAATCATGAGGCTTTCCTGCTCATGGCTAATTCCCAGAATGAAATGGAAGATTGGGTGAAAGCCATCCGACGGGTTATATGGGCTCCATTTGGTGGAGGTATTGCAAATAGCTCACATGCACATAAATTAAAACATTTGCCTCAAGGTAAAACATATTCTTGTGATACTAGGATATGTATAACACTGTAAAATCACTGAGATGTCTCGATAAGCCCTTGATTGTCTGAAGTGTTTTGAAGCAAGGGATGGGGCTGGTTTTTTTTGTTTTTGGTTTTTTTTGGTTTTTTTCCCACTAGGGGATGGACAGGAGCGAAAGGGGAGTGCACATCCACAGTGTAGAACTGTCTTAGTCAGAAATGGGTGGTAGTAACAAACATACCACTATTGTCAGTATTCAGTTCTTTACAGCAAAATATTCTCTGGACCTTATAGGAATGAAGGATTCTGTCCAGTTACCTCAATTTTCTTCAGTAAAGGGCAGATGCCCATCTTGAACATCCATATAGCCAGAGACAGCAAAACTTTAATTAAGTTAATGTAGGGCCCAGTTGAGAAGGCAAAGCTTCCACTGGCTTCAATCGGGGTGTAGCCTGAGGAAGAACAGGGTCAGGCGGAGTGAACACCTGTAGGGTAATACAGCTGTTGACAATCCTGTAGTTAAAATGAACATAACATCCAGGCTTTCATCGTTGACATTATACCACAATCTTTGAATTATCAAATCAGTAGATTAGATAGGAGTTGTTTTCCTGGTTTAGCATAGAATAAGGACTCACAGATGTTTTCTTCTGGGTTTGGTGTTGGTGACAGCAGCTGGCCTGGTACTGGACACTGTGCTTTGAAGTGACTTGGGTACTACTGATGGAGTTTATGCAAATAGTGGTATCATAAGCAGATAGTGCTGTCGACCTCTTTTGAGAGGTACAGATAAAAAGGTGCCAGATAAGGGCTAGGTAATACAAATACTCTTGCTGAAATGAAATTACTTTTTTCCCTGGATCTAGAGGGGGGAAAGTGACCTTGATGCTAAGAAGACCCAGTGTTTGTTAGTCACTTTTTTTCTGGAGTTTTTGTTTGTTTGGTTGGGGTTTTTTTTTGTTTCAGGTGACTTTTGAAATTTGGAGTCTCTGGGTAGCAGCACTTGGTTTGTCTGGAGAAGATACAGTCTCTACTGACTCAATCTCCGGTGCAATTTTTTCCAAGGTCCTTCTTTCACTTAGCAGAGGGGGTGTAGGTACAAAAGCTAGCTTGTGTCTGATCTGAGGTTACATGTGACGCTGTTGTGCTGTGGGTAGAAAAAGCCCTCTTTGCTAGTAAAAAACTATTCGGCCAGAATTTCTCCTCAAACATGAGTATGTGCTTCTTTTGCTTCCCATCTGAATTCCAGTCCACAGTGAAGGGTCTTTTAGACTGAGGTCAGTGCAAGTCCTCCATCAGAAATCTCAGAATCTCAGAGCTGGTATTTCTGTAGCCACTTGTAGTTGACCTTATGGTGTGTATTTTATAACTTCGCATTGTACACTCAATAAATACTGTGAGGAAAAGGGAGACATTCAGTCATGATAAATGGTGCACTGTTTAGCAATAGCCAACCTCAGGGCAAGATATTGTCAGCAGTGCTGGTATCAGTGCAAATTTGGCTTCATGTTTTGCTTGTGTTTTGTCAGTCTCTTGAAGTAGTAGAACAAAACAAACATCTTTAAGTATTAAAATAATATATAATTAAAAATCAAAATATTTTAAAAAAACAAAACATGAGAATGGCATAAAGATAGTGATGGATTTCTCTTTTTTCATTTGTTTGTTTCTTTATGGAGCTCATATTGTTCTAATAAATTGGCTAAGTTTCTTTACCTTTTAATTTCTCTGCAAAGTTGTAAGATAATATTTTGGTCTTTAAATGAGGCAGATATTCTTACATTGATTCCAGGAACTGGAGCTTTATGAGGCATCAAAAACCAGTAATGAGAATGTGGAAGCAAGGCAGCGCAAGGGGGATTAGAGCAGTGTAGGGGGAATACAGCAGCTTCTGTTTGTTGCTATTTTCACATCCTGCAGACTTGATCTGGTTCAATGATCAAAGTCAGTAAAGGCAGCTTTGGCCCTTGGTGAGAGCCAGCTTAAGCACTGTAGAAGAGAGGCACTGGTGTTTGCAGAGTTGGAAAGAACTGCAGTTGTGTATTAATGTTTTTTCTCTATCTGTGGGTAAAAACAGGCCAAGCACATGGGTACATACGTGTTGGCCAGTCAGTCTAGCCTGAGCTCTCTGCCCTAATATTCAGATGCATTAGTCTAAAGCCATCTTGACTATGCCTGCTTTGTAGTCCAAGCTGCAAGAGCAGATTCTTCTATTATGGCCACTTCTGTGAGCAGGTGAAGTGTCAGCTCCTGCCAGGAGTGGTCTTCTACCCCTCAGCAACCGTGTGTTCCCCCACGCCTCATTCTGCCGAATCTGGTGGGTTCGAGCTGTGCAGTAGGAAATAACCTGGCAGGAAATAAAAGAGGGGGAGGATTAGTTTGTAGGTAGATTGATTCCTTGGCCTGCTAACCATGCAGCTGCAACACCAGTAATTCCAGCACCACATGAGCAATGGGGAGACGTGATGGCATGGAGAGGGCGGGCTTCTTCATTTTCACTTTAACCCACACCTAAATTGGCTAAAGAAACCATGGAACTGCATCCTCAGTTTCTTTGCGCTTCAGAAAGAATGTACAGGAATACCAATAACTGGGAAACAGCAAAGACATTCAAACTGTTGCTCCCAAATGTTTTTTAGCCAGTTTGGGGAAATGATCAAACCTACACCCTCTCCATCATAATCAGAGCAGGACAGTTTCTCTGAGTGAAATTCCAGCTTAACTCAAATGTGGGAGGACAATAAACATAGTTGTCTCTGTTTTAATGGAATAATTTGAACTCTGCTTTGCCACCACCACTAATTTGAGAGCCAGGTCTTATCTATCAACGCTTTTTAATATATTAAGCTAAAGGGAGGAGTTAAAAAGCAGGCTTTATTATTAATATGCAAATATCCAGCCCTGGAGAAGGTTGATATGGTGTAAGAATGAATTATGCCAAGATAAAAGGGGAGGCTTAACCACACTTTAATCTTTGCTGATGTATTGAAAAAACATAAATAAAAAGAGGTTGATTATGTGTTGATGTGGGCATATGAACTGTGCTTAAAGGTGAACAGCAAAGGCTTCCTAAAATAAAACAGAAAACTCCCCAAAGCTGCTGAGGATCACAAATTACTGCTAGAAGACACAGTCAAGTTTAAAAGCCGTATGGAATGTGTTCTTTGAAATACGCTTCAAATGTGGCCTTAAAATAAAATCGTAGAGTTCCTAAGTCTTTTGAAGAAGAGCTGTCTTGTTTATAGGGAAAATAATCTCTTAACAAGTTTCCTTGAGTTCCAGACTCCTGAATTCTTCAGTCTAGTACATCTCATTTAGAGCAGAAGATTTTGTAAATGGAGATTTGAGTGTACTCCATACATTTTGATTGACTTTAAGAAAGAAGTTTGTCACAGTGAATTTATAAAGGTGAGTTTTGGAGTACGTTCTTACAGCGGGTGATTGAAACTATTTTCTGTGATCCTTTTTACCTCTGTGACAAATTTTGCTCCAAGTTTACACCACTAAAAGCTTATATGGAGGGTCCCTTTGAGTTCTACTAGAGGTGTCCTAGTCGTGCTGTTTAGTGGGTGCTGATTAATGTGAAGTGCCTTGTAGCAGTGCCACAGTGCTAAATCAAAGGGTTTGTGGCCATCGCTTGGGTGAGAGTGACCTTGCTCTTGCCCTCCCAAGCTGGATGCATTCAAAGTGTTTGATGTAGTTGGGAGGGAGAGGAGGTCCTGTACAAGTGTGTGGCAGGACTGGACTTCTAGCATGAGGAGGTGCAACCACTGCAAGGAAGCTCCTTTTTGTGCCATCCTCATTTCCATCCTACATCAGCTGTAAAACAGAGTTTGTTTAGGACTGAATTTCTGGGAATGAGATACAAAACCTAAGCTTTTTGGTGCCTTACTTGAATGTCAGGTGGCATAATTCTCTTACAGCTCAGCACACAACCAGCACAGCATGGGGACAGACTCATTCTGTGTTAATCATTCTTTATGTTTTTGTTTGTTTTCTTCTGTTTACATATTCTGTCTTGCCATGAGCAGTTCCTCGCTTCTCTGCCAGAAATACATGTCTCAGCCCCTTTCTTTCTCCATTTCTTTATCCTTATTTCTCCTCCTCTTCTTCCCAAGCTTTCATCAGTTTCTTGTGATGGAGGGGAGGTGAAGCAGTTGGAAGGGATGTGTTTCCCTTAGGCAATCATGAAGAGCTTTACCCTGTGACAAAGTAATTGTGTTGCTAGAGCTTTGAGTAGTTTTTCTACGTAGGAGGAATAGTCACTGTTAAACTGGCGGGGTCTGAAGGAATGTCCACTGAGGAAGCTGTTCTACTGTCATTAATTCCAGACATCTTTCCCCGGTAGATAAACCATGATATGTGGGTTCTTTATTCTTCTAGCAGAAAACAGTGCAGAGAATGGGGTTTTTTTGGGAACCTAATACATAATTTCTGTGAAATTATGTCTTGTGTTAGGGGAGAGCTGAAAGAGGTGGGACAAAGTGTCTGAGGTGTAATTTAATACCTGGCTCAATGTCCTTATGGGTAATGGAAGACTAGCCCTGCATAGGACTAATTAGGGATCCTGCTTTAGATAAGTAAATATCTTAGAGATAATATTTGCTTGAGAGCAAACACAACTGTTTTGAAGGCTCTGATATTGATATTAGGTGCGTATCCACCAGGATGCCGAACTATTTAGGAGCTAGGCTATGACGTTAAGTTTTGGAGAGCCTTGAATTTTAATTTTTCCACCTGTAAGATGTGAATTTTCCAGTAAGAGCATCATAAACCTAGAGCCATGTCAGTGAATTTAAGATGCTAAAATACCACTGAAGAGATAATGAAGAGGAGGAGGGCAGTGGCTTCTGTTATTTGCCCAGTCTGGAGACAGAGAGATGATTTCTACTCCCCTTCTTGTTTGCGGGCTCCCACAGAGTGACAGCCTCAAGGATTCCTGACTGGGTGGGCTTGCCTTGTGCAGGCTCCCCCAGCTGTGTGGGAGCAGTGCTGGGGGTTTGTTGTGCCTGATACCTGCTGTTATCTCTGCACCGAGATAGCTGGCGCCTGATGCAGCTTATCAGTGTTTGCTCTTGCTGTTGTCTAATGCCGGGAGATTGGCCCAGCCCGGGGAAGAGGAAGAGAAAGGTGATGGGGGCTGTGAGGTCAGGTATCTGCCCAGGACTGGGGATACCTGAGTCATCTCAGATGTGAGGAGGTGCTGGGTCAGCCTTGCCCCCAGGCAAAAGTGTCACAAATGGTACACCTGTAGATATGGAAACTAAGATACAGTAACTAAAATAAGATTGGAGTGGATCTTGCTGCCAGAACTGTTTACAACTGAGAATGTTTTAAGATCTGTTTCTGAGACCTGATTGAGTTCTTTTTTTCTAATGTATCTCTGCCAGATATATCTGAGGCTTCTATTACTGCTGTATGACCAACGTATTTTACCATCACGTTACAGCCTTGAGGTAAGGAAAGGCAATTGTCCTCATTTTTTGTTAAGGAGGGATCCTGAAATATTGAGCAATCAGATGACCTGCCTGAGGTGGCAGTGACTATCTGTAAAAGAACCACTCTGAGTGCATCGCTCTGCAAGGCACATAGAAAGATTACACCCACGGACCTTGACTGTAGGCATATGTTTGGAAGAATGCCATGGGATATGATACAAGAGAAGAGGGGACCAGGAGATCTTGTGTGTTTTCAAAAATTACTTCCTTCGGTCTGGAGAAGAGTCCTCTTGGAAACTGACCAAAGGTGGCAGAGGTTGCATGGATGAACAAGATACTTGTGACAAAGCTCATTAGCTAAAAAGGAAGCATAGAAGTGAAAGCAGAGACAGGTGACCTAAGAGAAGGAATACAGAGAAATTTCCGAGCATGCAGGAGTAGATTTAAGAAGGCTGAAGCAATCTGGAAGGGATGTGAAGGGCAGTGCTGGGGTCCATACCATTTAACAACTTTGTTAATGACCTGATTAATGGGACAGAGTACACCCTCAGCAAGCTTGCAGATGGTATTGGGAGGACTGATTGGTGCAGCAGATGACTGTGTGTCATCATTTAGCCGGGTCTTAACAGGGTGAAGAAAGGAGTGAACAGGAACCCAGTTAAGCTCAATAGATTAATGCCAAGTCCTGCACCTGCAGATGATGAACATCGGCAACAGCACACATGGGGAGCTGACTGACTGGAAAGCATCTTTGCAGAGAAGAACTGGAATGCTCTTGGACAAGTTGAACATGAGCCAGCAATGCACCCTTGTGGCTAGCAAATTCCTGGGCTGCTTTAGGAAGAGCATAAACCAGCAGGTTCAGGGAGATGTGCCTTCACCTCAGCACTAGGAATTCAACATCTTTTGTTCTTTGTCCACTTCTGGTCTGCTTGAGACAAGTAGGCCCTGGGATTACTGGAGTGAATCAAGTGAAAGGCCACAAAAATGATTAAAGGATTGTGCAAGAAGATGCTAAGAGAAGCTGAGGAGGTTTGGATTTTTTAGCTTGGAGAAGAGTCAGAGTGGTTCTTATCAAGGCTGGTGTATAGTGTGTAGAAATATTTGATGGAAGTGTCTAAAACTAGAATCAAAACTAAAACATGTCAAGATGTTCCATACTGGCATTTAAAGATCTTTAGAAGTCAGATCCTGCTCCCCTGCTTCTTGCCTGTATTTCACCTCTGACTGGCTCAAGGCTTTCAGTGACGTTCAGTACGAGTGCCCAGGCTGGTCTGGGCTGTGGGTGGAGACCGTGCAGTAGCTTGGTCATCCCAGAGCAGAAATGGGTGTTCTTGGAGTGCTGTATCAGGGCTCCTCAGGGGGAAAAGTCCCCCACTACTGATTTCAAAAGCCCCAGGCAGCAGCATGAGTTCTGCACTGCAATACTATCCCCAGCTGTCATTAGCCAGCTTGGTTCCAGTGGCTTCTGAAGAATGACAGAGTTTGGCATCAGGTGAATGAATTTCTAGTGCTTTGTCTGTTACCATGGACAGTCTGGGGCACCAAAAAGCAGAGACCCCAATCTGGGGAATGACAGCTTCTCAGTGCCTCTGTTCAACCAGATAGCAGATAGAGGAAAAACTACAACAGAAGTCACCTCTGTTACATTTGCAGGTGAGCAAGGTAAAGCTTTTCATGGGATTTGCTTGATGAAACTTCTTTTAATTGGGAAGTTCTGATTTGATAAAATGAAGCATCATATGGGTATGTTTTCATTTGAATGAAACTTGTGACAGGAGAGGTTCTTTGAGCTCAGGATAAAATTTTTAGTACTAGCTATGCCCCAAAATGGTCTTGTATTCCAGAGATTGTATAAGCAATTAAGATGTAAAATTTATCTGAAGCCCTTTCCTCAAAAAAAAAATTACTTTGAAAAGGTCCTGAGAAAAGAGAAGATTGCAGGAAGGTCTGATGGGTAAAATGACACATCTAAGGAGAATTTGAACAGTTATACAGTCATGAGGTTTGCACCAAGAAAAAACTGTTTCATGCAGAGCACAATTGAATTGTGAACTCATTGTCACAAGATGCAGAAATAAAAAAAAAAAAAAAAAGAATGGATTATACTAAGATTAGATATGCTCATAGAAGATAAATCTACCTGGTCAGTCAAAGAAAGATTTCTGGAGGTAGCCACTAGCTTAATATGCGTGTTTTACAAGGAGCAGTTCAGCTTTAGATAAAATGTTGTGGTGCTTGTGTTTGCTTTCCTCTTCTCTTCAGCTATGATGTGCCATGGAGGGTTGACAGTGGCTGTGCATTTGTTATATTGTTGGTGGCCACTGTTGGTAGCACACGGTCTGACCAGTAGCACCCCCTACACTGGTGGTTTCTCAGTGAGACTACTCCTGTAATCAGTAGATTCATGTTTGACATTTGTGAGCTGACAGTCTTAAAAACACTGGTGGTTCTCTCTGCACGAGCTGGCAGTGTATTAATGGGACAGATGTGTTCCTGTGGTGTTTCTCAGCTTGCAGGCAAGTACTTTAATTTCTGTGTATTAGTCCTTGGATGAACTTTGTGAGAATATGTGATTACTGAATGAAAGGGAAAGGTAGCCAGGTCCTTGCAAGTTGCAATTTCAACTGTTTGGGAGTTGAGAAGAATTAATTCACCCTGTCTCTCTTTTCCTATTTTCTTTCTAATGTTACCTGTCTTCTGTCCACAGTTGCTCCTTTTTTCTTCTACTTCATCATCATGTAATTGGACTTGCAATTTCCCCACCATGCCTTCTCAGCTGCAGGTTAGAAAAGGGAACTTTCAGCTCTTTACCACTTCTGGAAGTGTTCTTTAAAAGCTCAGAAATTTACTGAAGTGTTTTACCTATTTTACAAATAGGAGCTAAAGGCTTCCCCTTTCTCAAGCACAGCTGGTCAGGTTCAGCCATTGCTGGAACTTAGACAATGACCTTATTGCTTGGGCGGTGAAGTTGCAACAAAGTGAAACCCTATGTAATTGACTTGGTAGTGAGTTTTACAATTGAAAGTTAGAGACTTATAGAGATATTTATGATGAAGTTCGATTTGGATAAACATCCCTGTATTCAGTGTTAATCCTGTCTGCATCTCAATGAATGATTGTGCTTAATTTCAACCCTGGGATATGGGAAGGCTTGGGATATGGAAAAGCCTCAGGACGTAAGCTTGTTTGGCTTTCGGAATGGATAAAAATGCCTAATGTGCTTAATGTTGGCTCTGAGTCTGGATCACAGTTCCTGCCAGGTTCCTGGATGGCCAGAAATCCAGGTGAATAATTTTATTCTGTGCTAGAGGTTTCAGACTCTGTGATCCTTTCATTTGAACCCACAGCTGGAATTCTCATCCATCTCTAGTGACGAGACACTGGTGGCAACAATTACACTGTCATAACCATTTTTTATTTACCGACACCCAGAATTTTTGAAGCTTTCTGTACAGTGAGGGCATCGACAAGCAGCACCACTTGAAAGATGTGACCTGCTGATTGAGTGCTTTCTACAGACATAGCTTCAGACAATTGTATGGAAGATGTCTTTTAAACACAGAGAGACATATGCAAGAGTCAGTAAGTAAAAAATTCTGTAAAATATGATATTAGGCTGTGGGGAGAAAAAAGTTGTCCTGGGTGCAGTGGTCCCAATCACAACTTGCTAAAAGGCATTTTTTGCTGCTCTTGTTGTTTTGTTCTCTAAATGCTCTTACCTTTGCTCAGCGAGAAATAGAGCAATAAACACATGGGGTTTGGCTGTGGATTCAGAACTCTGTGGCTAAGTGGTGTTTAGGTCTGTTTATCATCTTTTCTCTGTGAGCACAGTTACAATCTCAGTTTGGAGCATAAACTGGTCAGTCCATCACTGGGTAATTTTACAGTGCTGCTTAGTCAGTGCCTTTCCTGGCGTATTTTAGAGAGATAGGAAGACACAGTACACAGGTTAAAAGGAATCTACTGTGGTAGAAAGGTGAGCATAGCTGTTTGCAAATCTTTAACCCAGAGTGAACTGTTTTATCAGTCAGTAAACAGAAGCCTGTTTACCCTCAAAAGATTTAATTTCACCAGTAAGGGTTGAGACCCCAGTCCAGAGCAGGGGAGGGGTGTGCGGACATAATTCTGTTCAGAGAAGGATCTGACCAAAGTGTTTGGAGAGGGAGGAAATGGGAAAATTTCTGTACAGCAGACATTAGTGCTGAAGTTTCTCCTACTGGGTTCACCTGTGGGGCTAATCACCCCTAGCCAGTTCACTGCCAGCTTCCAGCAAATAAGATGTTCAAATGCCCAGGTTTACCGGGATTAAAAAATGAGTCTGTGCAAGGTTCAACCTTCTTGAAAAATAAGGAACTTCATCTATGGTTCTAACGTTGATACTAGGCCCTTTCTGTACAAATAGAGCAATTTCCTAGATCTGAGATCCCTCAGATCTGCTTGAGTGTACCTGTATATTAGCTAATCCTCTAAGCCAGCATCTAAAAATACACACACCCCATGGGCACTTGCTAGAGCTGTGCAAGCCAACAAGTCTGCTCACAGTCAGAGATGAGGAGAAATACTCTGAGTTCATGCAGGTTCACCATTCCTGTCTGTTGCAACCAGACTGAAGGCTGAATTTCACCTGAGTTAGATGCCAAGCCTGGAACATGCCTGGATTTTCAGAGGTGATGTGAGGTGTCGTGAACTTTCCAGCCAATCCAGGCTTGTAGTGATGTGTAAAGGCAGGATGCTTTCTACCTGTTCTGGTACCTGCAACAGAATAACTGCAGTGGTGCTAGCTCAGGAGAGCAGTGCTGGGGCTCTCTCCCTGCAGTGACTCTGGGAAGGAAAATGCTTCCAGCTCCCCAGCAGCAAGTTCATGGGAGGTGTAATGTTTGAACAATTTCATAATCCTAAATTGTTTTTTAGAAAATATGATCTGCTAAAACTCTTCTACAGTAAGACAACTTCATACCAGTGGGGAAAGAGGGACTTCAGTCTCCATTACTCATTCTCTCCTTGGCACACATGTATAGGGAGGTCTCCAGGTGAAAACTTTGATGATATTTTATATTTGCAATGTGGCAAATTATTTGGATTATATTGCTGTTCTTGCAGTATCGAGTACACTTCTGGAGTCTGCTGCTTCTGCAATCCAGCGATTATGTGCCAACCTTGGGTTTCATTTTTGACTAATGCGGTTAACAGAGAAAGCAGGATCCAATTGTGACGCTCAAATTCAAAACACAGAAGAAAAATTTTGTATATATATAATGATTTTTATTCCAGTCTCATCATATTTCGTAGTCTAAGTCATGAATTTTAAGCCCATATTTTTAAAAGGACGGAGAGTTTCATATAAGAAGACAGGTGCTACTTGTGGAATGTGTAGCACAGTGTTGCTGTCACAGGACACTGAGAGCTGCAGACTTCCCTTGTGCAGGGAACACTGAAGCAGCTGCCATTTTCTGCTTTAGTTCTGATGCTTATGTGAGCGAGCATGTGCTCCAGCGTTTTTCTCTCACCAGAGAGCTATGTTTGCTCTTTGGAGAAGAGTTTGCATCAGCTTCATCATCTCATAGCATTGTAAGTTCTGCTGAAGTCTGATCATGCTTTGAGTCATGCTGAGTCCTTGGGCACAGAGAGGCTGTGAATTTCACAGGTTAATTATACTTTGGGTATAACAATATCCATGTAAAATAGCATGTCTTTCTATTTCATTGAATACCTCCTTGTTCCTGTGTTTTGAGAGATGGAAAACAGAAATGGAGAAGTGAATGGAAGAATAAAATTCTGCATTTGCTATTTACTGTGCTCCCATCCCAAGCACTGAGTCCTAGGCTCCATGATGTTATTAGCATATGTGACACAATTTGAGGTATTATTCCAGTAGTGCCAGAAATTCTGGTAGTGTCTCAGCCATATAAAAGCAGATTTGTCCTGCTCACCAGTTAGCATTGTGGGCAGGCTCTCCCCAGCCTGCAGTCTGCTGTGTTCACCATAAGGGAAAAGAGGATAATAAAAGGGTGAAGAATACTCAAGACTTTATTTGTACCTTTGGTTTAAGGATTTCCATCACTTTCTAAATGATCTTTAGTGTGCTTTAAATACTGTCTGGTGTATTGACTGGGCTTCTGGTGTCTAGCTGTGCAGTACCATGCTACTTAGGGTATACCTTAAATAGCTAAGTAATACTTTACTATCTTGCCAGTCATACAATACTTTGATTTGGAAAGGATCATCAAAGCCCCAGCTTCTGGCCCTGCTCACGAAAGCTCTAAGAATCGCACCATGTTGAAGAACTGAAGCTTTTGATCATGGTACTGACTTTGCTTATGGTGAGAGGCATTCTTTTCCCCAGGAGCCTTTGGTCAAAACAGAGAATGTAGGGAAATCTGTTGTGTGACAACACTGTCTCACTGACTAGAATCTCATTGCTTGTCTGCTGCATCAGTGTTTTCTTAGACGTGTGTTCAAACTGGGCCACAGTGTAGCTAAGCAAGGAGTGGGCCACTAAGTTCAGGTGAATGTGCTCTATATAGTGACCACAGACATTTTAACAGCCCAAGCAGATGAGCAGCTGCTGACAGGTTTGGTGGTGGTGGTGGTGGTTTTTTCTGCAGAGGCAGGAAACTTAGCTAATAGTGATAAACTTAGTTAGAAGCCCGGTGCAAGGGTTTTGCATGGTAACTACTGTAGATCTGCAGTCACATGAGTGCATTTTGTGAATGGGATGGAGGCCTGACCTCTGTATAACTGCACAGGGCATTGCATGGTAAGCGTTTTTGTTAATGATATGCTTCTTACCCTGAGAGCAGGAGCTGAGAGGGGGTGAATGTTTTCCTGCAAGTGAAGTGCCTGGGTATTGGGTCACATGTAAGGAGTTGTAGTGCCTTCGGCTGAGTTATTAATTCAGGCAGCTTGTCTGTGAAGAGCTAAAACTGCACAGGTCAAGGAGTGTAGCTTTTCCTAAGCTTTGTTAGACTTTTCAACATGTCCCGGAGCTGTGGAGATACTCTCAGAGCATGCTAAGGCTACTGTGGGGAAATGTTCCCCTCCAAAACTAGGTTTCTGCTTCTGGTGCTTTGAAAGCAGATGGGAGGCCAGACCAGGGCACCAGGCTGCCTGCAGCACAGTAATATTGCCTGTATCAGGAAGGATCCGAATTGTGGCATGCAGACAGAAACTGTTGCTCAGCTTTTCCAGCTATCTAGAATAGATCTGACAAGCAATTAGAGCATGAATATATTACAGAGCCGATGGGGGACGCCTTTGTTAAAACTTGTGACCCATACTTAGCTGCTGTTTACATTGGCGGCTGCTTCGAGGGTGGGCAAGACCCTACCTGCCTGTCTTTCTCCTCTCTCCTTGGCGGTGCGAGCGAGCCGGGGAGCTCTGCATCTCATTGGATGTTTCAAATGCTTTCTGCACAAGTCATAATTAATGCCGAGTTGTGGAGCTAAGACCAGATGTGCTGCCGAGATTATCTCCCAGGGCAGATCGGCTGCGCTGTGCTCTGTAGCGCTGGGTGAATGGAAAGCTGCCAGTGCTGGGACTCAGAATGTGTCTGATGCCTGAAGTCAGGACTTTCTTTCTCTGCCGCTCCTGCTGTCTGACACTGCCTGGTTTCTGCTTGAAGCTCAGCGCCTGTCATGTAGCAGAGTGCTGCACAAGAACGAGAGGTATGAGATGATTTTCCAGAGTTTAGATTTGTTATGGTTTTCTTTTGCTGGAGGAAAAGCAGATATTTAAGTGTAGCCTGAGACAGAGGCTAAGAATCTAAAATAGGAGCTGACTTTACAAAGGGGAAGGAGTGGGAAGGACACACAGTCTATGGCCAAAAATACTACTGGATACCAAGCTAGCATGTAGAGAGAGTTCTGGGGAGAGGTGTTTTCTCTTTACATATACGCAGAATATTTAAATGGATATATGTGGATGAGAGCAATCAGCTTCTAATATATGGACACTGCTCTTTCTGGGAACGGGGTCAGAAGACACTAAGTTGTACCACAGAGCCATTTGTGTGACTCTGAGCAAGTAATTTTGTCAATTTTCTTGATTCCTAATCGTCTTTTGCTTCCTTTTTTCCCCCCTATTCTTCCATTCTTTTGCAATTCTTGCATTCTTTTGGATTGTTCATGTTTGGGACTATTTTTTTTAGCTACATATGGCTCCTACCATGAAACTCCTTTTTCTATTGCTGCTGCAGTAATTCACGTACTGTGTGCTTGGGTGGGCTAGGGGAGGGCAAACAAATTAAAGATTTGTGTGTGTTTTGTACTGCGGAAGCATATGCATTTCTGAATGTCTGCCCGTGATTGTTTTCTCAGTGCTTTCATGTGTGAGAGGGACAGATAAATGGGAACTTAAGCATGAAAGTGGGAAGGTAAAAGCAGGCACTTACCTGTGCAGGTGAGCACGTACACAATCTTTGCATCCATGAGCTGCCTGTCTGTGAGGCACCACATGCGTGCGCGGGTGTATGTGCTGCTGTATGGCAGCATCCAGGTGTAAGCCTGATTATCTTCCCACACATCTTTTAACGTGTGTGGAATAAGCTGTACATACAGCTGACGTAGGTGTGCCTGGACTTTTCACACTTTAAGCAGATGCAGAGTCCTTAGTCCTCCACGTGAAGAAAATCTACTCCAAAACTGACTCTATCTCTGTCTTTATTTTGGTTGAAATCAGAGCCTCTGATGAGGAAAAATGTAGCAGAGAGCATATATTTTCCTGCCCACTGCATGTCTGGACAGCATAGCTGAATGTATAGGCTTTGTATGCCTGGAGCTGGTGGGTGAGCTGTTCAGGCCAGGACAGAGAGCCTGTCTGTGTCTTAGTCAGTACATCATTCCTGGCTTGCTTTTTCTGCAGAGAGTCACCTAAATCTTTAAAGAACAGAGGAAGCTTGTTGGAGTAGAGGAAAGAAATTCTGTAGTTCTGCTAGCTCATTTTTTTAGTATCTCTTGAATCTTTCTGAGATTAAGGATGTGGTTCCAAGCATGCTGGAGTTTTTTTCTGCTTTGAGGCCAAACAAAAGGGCCTAGCTATAGATAAGGGTATGACAAGAAAAGTTAACCCTTAGGTTGCTAGTAAACTTTTGGCTTTATTTCCAGCTTGAGTCTGTCTGGAGTGTGACTGGATGGCACTGGCTTCCCTTCTTTAGAATAAAGAAAAATACTTTAATGTCTTCCAGCAGGATCATCAAATGGAGTGAAGTGCTGCCAAGTTCAGTCTGAGCTGCAGGGCCCAGTGATTAAAAACAGGCCTGTGCCTTGAGGAGCTGGCAGATGAGGCTGTGTGTGACTGGCTCCACATTGCTTCTCCTTGCAAGGCAGGGCTGTCCTGTCCAAACCGGAGATGTTGTCATATACTGGGAGTTTCAGGGGCATTTTACCACATCACTTTCATCAGTGCTGAGACTTGACAGAAACAAGACAAATGATACAGAGCCACAGGACACCAGTTCCTCAGTTTGCCCTGTGTGGCACTGGGAGACTGAAGTAAGCACATCTGCTAAGTCTGTTGCCAGTGTGACTGAGAGGGTCCAAGTGATAATTCTCCTGAACTTCATCAAGGTCCCCCAGCAGATGCCCAGGTGAAAGATTTCTGGAAGCCTGGAACTGTCAGCATCTCAAATTTCTCCTTGACAGTCCCTTAGCAGCCCCAAGCCATATATAGCTCTTAGCTTGCTCTTTCTATGCATCTTAACACTATTTTTCTTTTCCAAGCCATGGACAAGTTCTGCAGCCACTGCATAGATGAACAATTTCTCCAAGGCCAACTTTCCAGTCCAGCTAACAGCAACTCTGTGCTTTTTCTCCCTTCACACCAACCATAATGCTCTTACTGCCAAAAGATGGCCTGGGTGCAGTCTTTCTTCTGAGCGCATCTGTGGTGGCCTTTGTCTATGGCTCAGCAAAAAAAAAGTAGGATTGAGAGAAAGAAAAAGTGTGGAGCTGCAGTATAATTGAAAAATGTAACAAACGGAAAGTTGCAGTTAGCAACAGACTTAGTTTGGGTGAAAATTTTTGTCTGAGCAATGTTTGTTGATTATTTCCCTGGAAAATTAGGGGTCAAGTTCAGGGGAGAGAGAAAGGCAGAGATCTGCAACTGGAGCTGGGTCAGAGTGGGGCTGCCAAACCAGGGTGCGACACAGCTGAGAGAGCTGGGCTGTGAGAAGTCTTTCACCCTGGCAATGGCTTGATTCCTCTTCCTACCAAAAAATGACCTATGCAGACTGTGTGATCTTGCTAGCACAGCCCTTCAGCAGACACTGTCCCACAAGAAGAAACCTACGCTTGTGCCAGCTCCTTTCACTCATCCTGTGATAGATCATCTTCTTCCTCAATCAAGTTTGGTTTCATGCCTGGTTTTTCTCGTTACTTACTTGAAATGGTCTGGAGGGTGGTGAAGAATATTACAGTATAAGAATATTTCAGTGCCTTTATTTCCTCCAAAGAATGTTGTTTCCATCAAGGAGAAAAATATTACTGACTTCAATGTGCGAGGAGGAAAGATGGGATCCCCAACGTCTGGCTGTGCAGGAGACACCTGCAGGTGATACTGTGTTTGTGTCCATGTGCTGCTCCATCTGAGTCTCAAAGGAGGTCATTCTTCTATCTCTGTTACCTTAGCATCACGTTCCTTAATCTCTCTGTCGGTGGTCTCTATTTGACTGTAGTCCAGTAGTCTCCAGAAGTCACTCACAGGTAGATTGCACCTACAGAAAGCTACTGCTGTTGTGATCCAAGTTGGCTGTGAAGGCAAGGACTGAAGTTACCTGAAATGTATTGGAGAAGTTGCTGAGCACAGACCAGGCAAGGCTGGGGAAAAGTAGAGTCTCTTCAGTGGAGATTATGCATATGGTTGTTGTGTGTGCTTGCTTATGTGTCTGACGCTGCCTTTGTCCTTGATGTGAGTTAAGTGTAGAACATCAGAACATGAACTTATAGAAGAACGTTGTACATGTGCTTTATGCTTGGGGAATGCAGAGCATTTACCTCATTCCCAGAGCTTTACCTAGACAGATTCATTAGGAAACAGATTCAGCAAGTGGAGATTTGAGAAAAGAGGGCTACTGTTGCCCTGACACGTGCCACATGCTGACCTCCCTGAATTTATATGTCTTGCATCTAGAACAGTGGACAACATGTATAATTTTAAGGAAATAGATATGCCCCGTCATGACATCAGAGACTACATGATGGGATTATAAAGCAACCTGTGCAAAAGCAGAAAGAGATTCCCTATCCTAGAAACTGACTTCAGAGACACCCAACTCAGTAAAAATTCAAAGACATTAGAAATAAGAACTAGTAAAACCTTTACTCTGCAATAAACCCAATATATACAGTGATAAAGATAAGTCACTCCCATGCTCCAGGGCATGCCCTCCTGCCAGGATGAGGGAATTTCCTTTGAGATTTTCATGGCCCTCCGGCTTTGATACTGTAAGGCAGTTGTGTAGGCTGTGGTGTAACGAAAGTTTCTGTCTTCTGTTGTATAACAAAGAGGCAGAGAAAGGAAATGTGACTTCAGGATTCTTCTTGCAGCTTCCATTCAGTGAGTTGAAACTGAAAATGAGGGGTCTTTTTCACTGATGATTCAGCAGGTTTGGGCTGAATATAGCAAGCAGGTATGGTTTGACATGGTGAATCCTATGAAGAACAATAATCAGTGGATAGGGAATGTCCTACCAGGAGTTATCAGCCTCTCATGAACGTGGCACTAAAAAAAAAAAAAGAAAGACATGGTCATTAGTGGGGGAAGGTAAGTAGAGCCTTCAGAAATTCCCTGGCCTGGTATGAGCACATATGCCGAAGTATTAAACACTGCTTCTGGCTATTGGATGTGAAACAGTGTGACTCCAGTATTGCATACTGCTTTTGTTTTTCAGACCTGCAGGTTTAACTGAGTGCTGAATGAATGAAAGATCCTTGATATCTGTAGAAAACTTCTTGTAGCTTTGAGAAATCCCTGAATAGAATTTCCTTCCTGCTCTGGTCTGGTGTCATCTGAAATTCTGAGAGTGGAATCTGGGATTCTGGGATTCCATCACTTGCTGAATTTCTATTGCCAAAACACGATTAACTTGGATACTGTCCTCTCTTACTCCAACAAACACTGTGGGGTGCTAGAATTAGAGTTTCAGAACTCAGTGGTAGTCCTTTTAGATGGAGCAGTCTCCTAGTGGTAGAGACTGAACTAAGACCTCTGGCTCTTACAGCCTGAGCCCCTTCTGCATTGCCAGAAGATCTGATGCCAGTAGTGGCATTCAGCAGCTGGTATTGGCCAGGAACTCCATACTCCCCCAGGAAGCAGACAGTGCTTCATACTTTATGATACATGTCTACAGTAGATCTGACTCAAGAATTAACCTAGGCTAGTCTGGCTTTACACAATATGGTGCTTCTGATATTTTCAAAATGCAAGAAGTACAGCACACACCTTTTAGTAGGAAAGGCAATGGGTTTTGCATGCATTTTACTCTTTTTTACTTATTTTTAATTTTCATTCAGCAAGTTTAACTAAAGGAAAAGAAATAGAAAGTATCTCCCAGGATGATGGAAGATTCTCACAGTATCCAGTTTTAATGTTGACAGCTGTACTCTGCTGTGTTAGCAGTCCTCTCCTGGTGGGACTGCTGCCTGTTGGGCTGGCCAGCTGCAAACTAGTGGAGGGCAGCTGTATGACAGCCTAAGCAGTGGGCGCATGCAGGAAGGAAATGTATCCCACAAAGTCAATGTAGCCTTTGTTTTGGTCTTCTTGGGATGGAAAATGCAATGAAAGTATAATTATTTAATCTAAATCCAGCACAGCCGTGGATAACCATAAACATAACCTTAAGCCCATCTTCCTTGTGTATGAGATACAAACCAGCATAGGGCAGAGGATAGTTTGAAGCACTGTTAAGCAGAAAAAAAATATTCATCATCTAATTCTTTGTTTTTTAAAATAGCTTTATTCTTCAGAGTCTGTTAGAAACTGGACCTTCACAAAGGCTGTCCCCTCCATGTGAAAGCTTCCCTCCTTGTGTGCCCCAAGCAACAGCTCAGGAAGAGTTTAAGCTGACACCCAGATGTCTCTCTTGCTCTCTGCTGTCAGGGATCTTTGGGCAGCGCTTGGAGGACACCGTACAGCACGAGCGGAAGTATGGCCAGCGCCTGGCCCCACTGCTGGTGGAACAGTGTGTGGATTTTATTCGGGAGCGAGGTCTTACAGAGGAGGGGCTCTTTCGGATGCCTGGACAAGCCAACCTTGTCAAAGATCTGCAGGATTCTTTTGATTGTGGAGAGAAACCCCTTTTTGACAGGTGAGTTGACATCACCAAATTCAGGCTGGTGTATGTGTGACCTGTAAAATCTGCCAGGAATGTCCATGCAGTGACAATCTCTTCACACCATCGTTCTCTCTATTGAAAGTGCTGATGGAGCTTTCTCCTGCATGCTGGTGGGTGTGGACACCTTTATTCAGATCAGAGGTGGAGCAGAGCTCATTAGTCTGTGTGGAGCTCCTCCAGTGTTTCAGCTTAAGCACATGTTGAATGAAAATCATTGCTAGATTTGGGTGCAGCAAACTGAGCGGTTGGTGGGATCCCATCACAGAAGTGAGTATGACCAAGGTGAACTATGTGATGTACTGCTTTCAGATGTTGCATTCTCGTAGCAGATCTGCCTGGAGCGATACCCTGACTCTTTGTCACCAGGTTTCAGAATAGTCACCACCATCTGACATGTTTTACCTGGCCGTTACGCCAGCAGCTGTTTTGTGGATGCTCAGCTCAATATCAGTTCCCATGGGAAGAGTCTTTGTCTCTGAGCACTCCATCCGAGGGCAGCAAGGGAAGGGGCTGCTCTCAGCTGTGCTGTCTCTACACTGGCCCTCAGGCAGTCAGATGATCATAAAGGCGGATGCTGTCACGGCCCTTCCAGCCAAATGCTGTCCTTACCCTGTAACTAACATTCCATCCACTCTGTCATACGTATATCCTGCTTGGAGTGAAGGTCAGCATTGCACAAAGGTTAATGGCCCTTTGTGAAATAAGCCTTGACCCTAACAGACCTTGAACTTCAGGGGTTTTTGGATCCAAGGGCATTGTGTAGATCTGGTCTGATCTCTTACCGCGGGTCCATAAACGAGATCAGATCTGGGATCTTGTCTTGGAGGCCTGGCACCATTTCTTGCTGGAACTCACTAGCCCCATTTTTCCAGGTGATGCAGGTGGCATCTTGGTGTATTGCCAACACATTAACCTTGAGGGATAGCTTCCCCTGGACCTGCAGCCAGTCTGAACATTGCCAATATCTTCCCTCCCTACCACTCCAGGAAAAGCTAGCACTGTCTCCTGCGTGGGCAGAAACAGTGTTTGGTCTCATCTTGGGAAGTATATCTTCAGAGTTTATTTGGAACATTCTTCTAATTCTTCCCTTCCCTCAGCTTCCCAGACCACCCATCCTCCTTTCTTTGATTCCTAACCACAAACAGTATTTGCTCCCTAAATGGAAGTGTCAAACATTTTGAAATATTTTCATGAAAAAATGAGTTTGAAGTCATCAGATTGTCTCAGTTAATCTTTTCTTAAACAAAACTTTCATATTTTTCACTGAATGTCTGGGTGTTCTAGTTCAGAATTAGAATTATCTTAATTCAGGGTTTACACTCTGGAACAGGAGTATCTATAGAAGGAATGAATTAGAGGTGGAAGTTTCAATTTCATGTTTTACTTTAGCCTTATCTAGCTTCATTGTTACATAGATAAACAAAGCCTCCGCCCAGCATTTTTAAAGCAAAATTCAATGGTACAATGGTTTGTATTGGAAGGGATCTTAAAGTTCATCTCCTTCTGGCCCCCTGCCGTGGACAGGGATACCTTACACTAGATCAGGTTGCTCAGAGCCCATTCAACCTGACTTTAAACACTTCTAGGGATGGGGCATCCACACCTTCTCTAGGCAGTCTCTTCCAGTGCTTTACCACTTCAGGTGCAGAAAGCGCCTTTATTTCCACAGGCATTTGCACTGGCTAAACAGATCAGTGCTAAGTCTCCCCTTTAAGAGAGGCACTAAGGACCTCCAGGAAGGAATTCCTGCCCTTTGGGTAGTCAGTGTGTAATGCAGTAACTAAAGGTTCAGTGCAGAATCAAAGGAAGCAAGGCTGGAGTACATGAGTAGTGGAAAGCTGAGGGTGTCTCAGTTACTGTCTTTTGCTCTTCCCACCATGTTCCCATGTATACATACAGTCTGTGTTATGTGTTTGTAGTCACAGACAGCGGTAAGGGAGAGGCAGTCCACTCTGGCTAAATGAAATGCTTCTCCTCCTAGCAGCCATAATTTTCTCTGTGTGTAACTATAACTTATCTCTGTATGGCCTGGGGTAGCTTGGCAGCAGAAATGTGAAATCCTTATGCTTCTTTCCAAAACAGGTGCAGTGAAAGGAGTATCCTTTCTTATTTCCCAGCTGCAGTCAGTGCTTTTAGACATCTTTTGTAACTACAGGGATATCCCAGGTGTCTATAGTCTGCCTGCCACATGGTGGATCAAACCTTTATGATGACTAGTAATTAGAATATTTATTTTTAAAAGACTTTCTTTTCCAATTTTCTTATGAAAGGCCAGGTGTTGCTGTTTTGGAAGCACTTATAGCAGTCTGCTCCTGTTGCACATTCATGCCACTGAAAGTCTGGCTGTATTTCGTATGGCATCGTGGATGAAAGTTACTGCAGCCAGTGGCCCTGAAGCTCTGTTCTGGGCTCTCAGTGATAGTCAGATCCACTATCTATGCCTGGAACTCCACACTAAAGGGAAAAAAGAATAAGAATATTGATCTCATTTGTAAAACACTATAATCAACTGAAGAAAACCACTGTGTGAAATTGTGATATTCTCAAATATGATGGAGCTGTTTAATAGGAATAGCATTAGCAGGATTAGGAGTAAGTGGTGTCTGCTGTCAGCTTCCTGTTGTAGTTTTTCCAGTTTTATTTTAGACATGTGTTCCAAAAAAAGAAACATACTAAATAGAAGAGATTCAGCTTTTGGAGAGAACAGAAGATTTGAAGATCTCTTGCCCGATGTTCACTGATATGTTTTTCCCAGAATTCTTTAAAGACTGTCGGAGCAATGGTGGGTAGGGAGGAGCTAGTGACAGAATCTGTTTAGACTTCCAACGGTCAAAACCTTTGAGAAGGTCAACTGCAATGATTAACAACGTTGTACCACAGGAAAATTAGAATGAGGAATTGGAATTGGATTGAATGTATCACCATACAGCAGAAGCTGGGTAGTTGGAAAGGGTTCATCTTCATCATGGGATCTGACACCTCAACCCCAACTTTAAAGCAAAGGACAAAGAATAGGAAAAAGAAGTTCCTAGATTGAGAGAGAAAATAAAAACGGATATCCTATCGTAACAGATGGGCTAGGAAATTCCAGATACCACAAGCCAGGCAGCTATACCAAAGGGCAGTAGAGGACCTGGAGGAAATACAGCTTCCTCCATTTTTTCTGAATGATTGACTAGGGCACGTGGAAGCCCGGCCCATCAGCTGTATGTGTGTGCTGACTGGGGAGATTGTCAGGAAGGATCAGTGAGAGACTTAGAGGTTATGTTTCACAGAATAGGGATGCAGAGCTCTGTTGTCAATCCTGTGTGATTGCTGTGCACTTGCCTGGACTATTCCTCACATTCCTGGTCCACACTGGCAGAGGAACCACAGTGTCACCCTACCTTAAGCAGTATCATGGGCATATCCCTTCCACTGCCTATGTTACCTGAGGTGCGTTTCTGTCTTGACAGAGTGGGGAGATTTCCCTTGTTCCCAGCAGCCCTTCCTGCCTAGTACCAATGACTGGCAGAAGAGCTTCCTTTCATGTGCCTACTTTGTCCCTGTCCTTGAGAGGGACCTTGATGCACCCCCAATGAAAGGCATCAAGCTTTGAGGTAGTGTGGGTTTCTAAATTTCCTTCCCTCTTCTCTATTGCAGCAACACAGATGTTCACACTGTGGCGTCCCTCCTGAAGCTTTACCTTCGAGAGCTGCCAGAACCTGTCATCCCCTTTGCCAAATACGAAGACTTTCTTTCTTGTGGACAGCTACTCTCAAAAGATGAGGGAGAGGTCAGTGTTCTTTCTAATCTGCCTCCTCAGAGGATGTTCCCAAGAAGCAATGTAGTACAGGTTTTTAACTCATCTCTTCAAACTTGATTTAAATCAAGTCTTAAAAGGAGTCCCTGGGAACCTTTCCCTAAATTTTCAAATTTTCCTGAAGCTGTGAATTGAGTGCTGCTACACAGGCTACTGCTTAAAAAGTCAGTCTCGTAGGCTGGTGCTTCTTTCTTCTGAGCAAAGCTCTTGTGTAGTATAATTGGCAAGAGATGCAAGGTAGGAGGAAATCTGGGTTCCTTTCACAGCTTTGCTGTTCACTCACTAATAAACTGTATGGAGTCACTCCCTTTGTGTCTTCCATTTTATATATCAGAACAGTATATTCTCCTTCCCAAAGATTTTGGTGGATGAGGCATTGATCGGTGCAATGGTCTTTTTATTTCTTAGAGAAAAGGCACTATGAGAAGGCAGGCTATGATATTATCCTAGAATGGGGGGGAAATAATGCGATGAATACTTTGCCAGAAGCTTCTTACAATGTTCTTCTCTTTGGTTTCCAGGCAAGGGAAGGGGCTGACAAAAACTACCAAGTCTGTGGCAGTCATGGAACAGGATAATTTACAATATGTTTGATTGATCTCTTTCATCCATATTGTGGTGTTCCCTAAGCCCTTTGCAGATTGCAAAGGCGCGTTAGGTCTGGTCTGATGTGGGTGCCACCTTCTAGAACAGAAATTTAAAGAAGCTGCAAGGGCTGTTACTTGTCTTTTCTTTGCTAAAGAAGCAAAAGCTCGAGGGTTTGTAAGTTGTGGTCCACGGTTCTGTCCCTTTTCTGTGTGTGGTCTTGTCTTTGTCTCTGGTGGGATTTGTAAAAACTTTTCTTCCTCACTGTGAGTCTGGGGTTCACTTTCAGTTCAAGCGGCAGAAGGCTCTGTGGAGATTGCCCTTTGTGATGCCCACAGGAAGATGCTTGTTTGCATGCATCAAATGTATCATATGTGGCAATATAAGTTTTTTATGGTTAAAAGGCAAATAACACTCAATTAATGTAACTTCTAGTCAACTGTGAGAAAGCAAATTTCTGTGCATGACACAGCACCTTACCACACATGGATACTTGCATTCTGGACACAGCCACATCAGGGTGCTAGTGCACCCATGTTGTATTTTAGTAGGTAGAGGTATGTGTCTACTGCCTCCAAAACTTACTCATTTTCTGCCTTATCCTTAGTGAACTCAGGCATCTCTGCAGGGTGCTGTGTTACAGACCCCACAGCGGTTATGTCACAAGAAACAGCATTTCTAAGGCAGTGGAGCTGGTTTGAATTTGGTCATAAGATGTGCAGACTGGGAAGTTTTGGATCCATTAAGCACAATTGCACAAGAGTAAAGACATTGCCAAATTGGGCAAACATAATTGTACATCACTGCTCATCTTATTAACTACATTGTTTGCCTGATTTTGTCTGCACAGGCTGCAGCAGTTCGGGAAACAACATATGTGTGAGCAAGGTCAGACTCAAATGACTTGTAGAGCAGAATTCTCTTTAGATGAGAAAGGCAGTGGGGAACACTAGGTAGCCAAAATGAACGCTTTCAAAATATAGCACTGTTCAGAGCATAGAGTTGTTTTGTTAAGGTGCTGTAGTAAACATAAGCAATTTTGGTTTTGTCAGGGAAACCTGGAACCTCAACGTGGGCTGTTTACCTTTTCAGAAAGGAAGGTGGAATGCACACACCCGGGTGGAAAGGCTGTACGTGCACAGTAGCACGTGGAGCAGAATGCAGCACAAAGTCATACCTAGCCTGTGGGGCCTGACTCGCCTCCCACATGGAAAATCCCCCTCAGAAACGTGGTTTCATTGAAACCATGATTTTTAACACGTAATGGTAAGCAGGGAATTTAAAAATCAAATGTTTTATTTCGTAAAAGTATTTTGAAACAAAATGTAATTGTATTGGTTTAATTTGAAGTTCTGTTTTCTTATATTTTTTCGCTTGAAAGTTTGGAATGAGACTTTTGGACTCCTAACATAATTTTTATTTTGTATGGCCACCCTAACCTCACACCCAAAAACCCCAGAATTGCTTACAGCAAAATAGCCTTTCACATAAAATTGTTGGCACCTCATGCTGCTACACTGTGACTATGGATTGGAATTATTGTGGTGATTATTAACCTGGCCTAGCTCCAGTACAGCCCTAAATTTTTATTCAAATTGCTTTTCATTTTCGTTCTGCACTCAGCTGATCCCTGGTGTTCGAATGCAAATAGGGTCATTACTGAGACTTGGGTGGTGCTGAGGTCTCCAGGTATTTCAGCAGAACTGCAGCATTAAAAAAGATTTGGTTCTGATCCCAGCTGTTTCGGAGGAGGGTTTGAAAATTTAGAGCAAGAGAGATCTTCAAAAGCCTAAAAACTCACTTGAGTCTGAGCTGCCTTGACATGGTGGTATTTTAGCCTTCACTGCTACCTGTACTCTAGACGTGCACACAGCAGTTCAATGGATTGAACACAAGGTTTCAAGTGGTTTTTTAAAAGGGCATCTGAATTTTTCATGAACATCTGAAGTGTTGCTAGTTTTCCAGCCAAACTGGAAGCTCTGAATCAGTGCTGATCTGTTACACACATCGCAAAATCCTTGGGTTTGGGATCATTCATTGGAAAGCAGCATTTTCAAGGAGGTAAGAGTTATTTTTGCAAAATCCCATGATAAATAGCAGTACAGTGCTTCTATTGCTTGCTGGGCTGCAGCCACTGGCAACAATCAGTGCTGTTTGTTAGTACAGAGGTTTCAAGCTTGTGTTTTCCTCTGTCCTGTCACTATGGTGTTCCTAGGCTAAGCCTCTGCCTTCTGTTGGCCAAGCCTTGGTAAGGACAAATCTGGCAGAGCTGATAAATGCTGCAGCAGGGGAGAGAGCTTTTTTTTTTTTTTTTTTCCCCCGTCAGGTGTTTCTGCTTCAATGAATGTAAAGATACTCTCTGTGTAATGCCATGCCTGAGATTCCTTGTGACAAAGCATAGATTATAAATTTTTAGAACTATTTTTTCTTTCAGGTGGCATCTTTTAACTTTAGGTCATGTTTCCTGCTGTTCACACCTGCCTAAGTTTCTGTTCCAAAGTTTTCTCTTACATCCAGTGGAGCCAATGGCATTTCAATTCAGAGTACTTGAAATATAGTGCCAAATACCATCCTGATTTCCCTCTTTGAAATAAATTGGATAACAGAGCAAAATTCAAGATGGAATTAGGTCTGTTAGCTAACCTAGTACAAACTTGTCACTTGAAAGTTGGTTGACCTGAACAGCTGACCTTAACCTTCACATCAGTAGCAGCTGTCCTTGATGGAAAAGATTTTAAAAGAGAATTGAGATTTTCAGAAGAGACTGGCCTTTTAATGGTATCTCCATCGCTGTCACCATTAAACCAGCATAGTGTTTAAGCTAAGGAGTTACAAAGAGGTTACTACTTTAGAGAATTTTAAGTTTCAGGTTTTTATTAGAGAACTTTTTTTTTTTTTTTTATGCTGGAATGTACTGAATAAAAAAGTACCTGTATATTTAAAGTAATAAGGAGGAAGGCAGGAATAGGCACTGCTCTACGGACCTTTCTGACTTGTCTGGACTAGAGAAATCAGGAATACATTTCAAGAGTTTGGCCAACAGAATTCCCTTCCTAACAGTCCTTAAAAACTCAAGGAGAGTTTGAAATGAATGTTCAGCTGCACTTTTTTGGAACCATTTGCTTCTGGAATTTCTCCATCATTAGTTAGCAGCTATCACTCTTCCTTAAACATGCTTTGGTATCTGTTTTTCCACAAAAGGTTTAGTTGTCTCCAAAAATAAGCAGATCTCCAGGGTAACAGCATCATTGACGGGAACATGCAAATGATACTTGGGATTGTGGCAGGACAATGGCCAGCTGAGTCAGAGGTTTTCATTATATGATTTAAGTAGCTTCGGGGGTTTAAGTCATTCCTTCAGCTGATGTATCATCTTACAATTTATTGTAACGACAGAAATTTTGTGAGGAAGTATGTCCCAAGAATGACTGCAAATGAAAGTACATCATTAAAAAGGAGGCAGCTGAATTGGACTCATTCAGCTTTTTTAAGAAAAAAAACTTCTCTGCTCAACTGAGCATTACTGCAGTGTATTTATATTGCACTTGGTGCCTTGAGAGGCTACCTAGAACAGAGGCTAGAAAGTGTTAAAGGAATAAAGTAGGTGTTTATTAAAAACGCCTTCAAAGGAGACACCTTGGGCAGTACAAGAGCCTGGCCGAGGCTGCACCCAAGATGGATGATGGATCACACATTTTCACACATTTATAAGTTTTGGTCCATTTATGTGTTGGGGTTAATGACATTACCTGTCTTAACCAATTGCAGCTTCAGGTTATGAAGTCCCATCCTCGCAGATTGCTGTCCTCAATTTGCTGTTTATACTTTTTGGGCCTGAAGCTGCAACAGTGTCCTTGGTTCTGGAGCTGGAAAAGGACTGTTTTGTCTAACTAAACTGTGAAGGGAACTTACTAACACTTTATATGAAGTTCAGAGTTCTATACCAATGCAGTACAGAATCTGGAAAATATGAAAGCTAAAACTTAAGCTATCACACTCAGTGCCTCCAAGATTCAAATAGACAAAGGCACATCTGCTGGTACACTGATATCAGTGCCAGTGGGCAGGCTTTAAAGGCTGGCAGGCCTCACTAAATGAAGGCTTCAATATCAGCTATTAAAGTTTAAAGGAGGATTTCCACTGAGAACTGAGTTCTAGACGTTGGATTTTTGGTAAGGCACAACACACTGTGTGACACCTCTTCTAAAGCAAAGCCTCTTTGTGTTATCATATGTTGCTCAGCATTTAGCTGTGGAAAGAGGACTTTGTAGAGCTAAAGGAAAGTCACGTCTTCTTTCCAGCATTTACATTAATAGCTCTGTTTCTTGTTTTTCCTGTCCCTCAGGGTACCCAGGAACTGGTTAAACAGGTGAAGAATTTGCCCCAAGCCAACTACAACCTCCTCAAATACATATGCAAGTAAGTGAAATTAATTAACACTTGGAGAAGTCTCTAAGTTTTCTGAGGCTGTCTTATATGCAAATAATATACCCTGAAAGTATGAATATTTAAAAACCTCTTAAGTGTAAGTTACAACTCCTTTAAAAAATGTGGAGGTGAATGCAGCCTGTCTGAAGGAAGCTCTTGGTTTATCTAAGAGGATCAGCCAAGCAAATTGCTGCCACCTGCAGCCTTGGCAGCAGGCATGAATGATACATTATATTGTTTATTTCAGAAGCACCTACAGACCACTAAAGATAGACACTTACTCCAGATACTGCGCACTTGGAAGATTTATGACACAAGCTGAGTAGCAGATGCGGCCAGAATAGCCAGTCTAGCATTTGCTCTGGTTTGGAAGTGGGGTTAGTAGTGGCTTCCTCTTGGATTACCAAGGACCCCACTGCCTTGTCTCCTTTCATCTCTGCTGATTTTCCCAGTTTTCGGACTGCCTCTTTATCTGGGAATTGGAAGATGATTTTTAAAGGCTACTTCCAACTCCAACCATTCTATGATTCTGTGAACTGTGTTTTCTTAGATTCAAAGCCAAGCCACAAAGCTCTTTACACAGGCTGCTAGTTCTCGGACAAGGAAATTACTTATTACTTCTGTTATAAGTGAAAATTCGCCGAAGTCAATCCATGCAATTTGAGAATTCCTATAAAAATGGAAAAATCTGTCCTTCCAGACCCAGTAGATGGCTGGGTGCCTGCTAGGTAGGTACTTCTGGCAGAAAACATCCTGTCTTCTCTGGTTCGTACACTAGGAGGGATCTAGGGTTGTACTGAATATCTAAGCTACAGTAGTTCCTTGAATCATTTCAGGTGTCAGGGTTGTATGAAAACAGGACTAAACTGAATGCTTATAGTCTGAGAAGTGACTTACTTATGAATTCCCTCCTCCTTTGATTTTTCTGGGGTGGCTTTTTAAGGTTCCTTGATGAAGTTCAGGCTCACTCCAGCATTAACAAGATGAGTGTCCAGAACCTGGCTACAGTATTTGGACCAAACATACTGCGGCCCAAAATGGAGGATCCCGTGACCATGATGGAAGGTAGGTGCTGTTCTGGTGGGATGGCACAGCAGCTGTGAGCCATACATTCCTTGGTAGCTGTATCAGCTGCCTGCACAGTCAGAACAAGACATCCCTTTCATCAGGGCCGGTGAGGGGTATTCCAGTTGGCATCTTATCCCACTCACCACTGCACTGGGAGTGTCTCTCCTCTCCACCATGTGGAGATGCCTTTGTACCCCTGCGACTCTTTCTGAACCTACTGCTACAATGAAAGCTCAGCTGTTTTTTCAGAACTGTGCTTAAGTACCAAACTGCAATCATTTAGTATTGATGCATTTCAGTAGTTATATAGCTCCCTGTAGAGAACATCCAGGCTGTGAAGAGAGGACTGTACTTCTGGCTGTGCCACAGTGGATATAACTAGAAGTGTCTTAGAAGTGTTGTCTTCTAAGGAGACTGTATGGATCAAAACTTCACAGAATTAAAAAAAAAAAAATAGAGTTGAACATCAGTTAATTTTGGATGTAAAAAGTCTGAAGCTTTAAAGTTATTTGCTTCCATATGAATCAAGCAGGCTGACATTAGGGCTGGGATACAGCTCCTCTCCCAGGTTGCACTGAAACACAACTACTGTGGTGAAAGTTTTAGCAAGGTTTTTGTATAAAGTTCTGTACGGTTTTGGCAAGCCTGAGAAAAGAATTATTGAATTAATTAGGCACGGATGGAGATGCTGTGCCCAGGATGCCTGAATTTGGCTCCGATTCTGCTCCCTAGCTGTAGGCAACAGCTAACATGGTATTTTGTGTGATGCAAATCCTTCACGAAAGGCCAATATTGTCATGCCGTAGCAGCAGCAGTGCCTTTAGCTCTTCACAGGTGATGTGCAGATATGACTCCCATGATGGTAACTCACTTTAAGGCAACAGGACAACTTCAGAGTGTGACCTGATGTATTATAGTAGTTTAGGGACTCGAAGCCTACCACGGAGATGTGGGCCATATTATTAAGGGAGAATTTGATACCTTCCCCTGGAGGTGCGGAAGGTACAAAAACCGGGGAGGATAAGGGAGTGCGGAAGCTGTGCTTGTTATTCAGCGTTGGAGGTGGGGACCGCTGAAATCAGCCCGTGTGCGATGCTGGCACCTCCCCTAGCGGCCGCCGGGCCAGCGCTGGCACGGCTCACAGCCTTGGCCGGCAGCTCTCTGCTCCACTGGCACGGGGGACACTTTGGGGTTCAGATCGCCACAGGCAGTTCATTCTGCAGCTCATCCCATGGCAGAGGTGCGTGTACTGTCTGTAGGTGCACACCTGCAGGTGCCGGGGTCTCTCCTAATCATCATATAAAAACGCTGCAGTGATCTGACCTGGAGTTCTATATTGTCACAGATCTGGACTGTAGAAAAATTGGGATATGTAGACTGGATTTTCAGACTTAATCATACTTGTAACAGGATTGGCAATGTTTTATTTTAGTTGAGAATTTAGTTAAGGTTGGTTAGATTGATGTAAGAGAGAAGTGGAAAGACTTTTTTTTTTTCCGCTTCAGGGTAATAAACTGATAATGAGATCTTAACAAAAAGCACTCTAATTGTGTCCCTCTTCAAATTTAAACCATGTGTTTCAAATAGAAATACTCGGAAGTTTGACAGCTAAATTGTTAGGAATGCCCTTATCTTCAAGACATTTAGTTCTCTTCCTGCATTCACAGACATAAAACAGAAGTGGTAGGTGAGCTCAGTACATCTTGCTATTAGGTCAAAAACTCATCAATAAAATCAGGCTCTTGCCTTGAACCCCGAGTATGTTTGCCTTATTCTGTATTTCAGGCAATACTTAAAAATAGAATTGCTTATTCACCCTTCTAAGTTTTCCTCTTTTGTCGGAAGTGCTTTGTATTAGGTTCAGTAAGTTATATTCTCCATTAGTTCATAATGGTCTGCTCCACTCCTGGAAAACAGTGGCAGCACTTTTCTTTGGATTTAAATAAATGGCGAGCACTTGCTGCACACTCTCTGCAAGTGCATGTATAATGCAGATGTCATACTTCCTGCAAGTTTCTCTAGACACTGAGTACAGCAGAAAGCTTGAGCTGAAATTTGTGGGTTTTCAAGCTGTAGCTCTGGGCCTGTTCAGACCAAGAAACTGGGTGCAACCTAGTCATGCAAACAGAGGTCTTCCATGCCTCCTCACCTGCTTGCCTTTGTTTTCCATCCGCAGGCACCTCACTTGTTCAGCACCTGATGACAGTACTGATAAGTGAACAGGGGCGGATCTTTGCTGTTCCTCCGGCGGATGTGCCAGGGAGCCAGCTGGAAATCAGACCTATGCGCCAGCGCAGCACTGTCGAGTGGATCTCCGAGGAGGACGGGGAGGACAGCAGGTCACAGAACAGCGCTGCCAGCCCCGCCGATTTGCCCTCTGGCAATGCTGTGGCTCTAGAGGCCACTCCAGGACCTGCCGTGAAAATCACTCCTCCAGAGCACAGCGGCAAATCGACTCAGCCTGCCACAAGCCCCAGTAAAAGAGTGCAGACACTGCCTCCATGGAAATATTCCTTCCGCCAGCAGGGAGCACGGTCTGTGAGTCCAAAGCTGGGCAGCTCTTCCTTAGATATCCCCAACCTCTCCTCCAGTGGGAACTGGTTGATGAACGGCTTGTACTCCCTGCGAGGCCATCGCCGGACAGCCTCTGGGGAACGAGTAAAAGACTCGTGTTCCTCCCAGAGACTCTCCACTTACGACAATGTCCCTTCATCCAGCCTGTCCCTCAGCACACACAGCATGGCCAGCACCACCTGGTCTACATCATCCTGTGAGATCTCTGTGATGGACTCGGTGAGCAGCTGCCCAGCCTGCCGGGCCAGTGACTCTTCTGCTTTAAGCTCCCTAAAAACCGAGTGGGTAACTCAGGGCTCGCTGTCTCAGAGTGAGGTCAAGACAGCCGATCTGGAGAACAGCATGGACAGGTTTGAAGCCTGCAGCAGCAGCAGCGAACAGAGTGACCCAGCTGCAGCTTCCCGAGACTCTGTCCAGTGCTCCAGGGCCTTACAGAGCTTGGTGGTGGAGCTAAAGACAGAACTGAGCAAACAGAGGACTGAGTATGAGACTAGTATCAAAAGGTAATGTCATCTGCAGTGGGCACAAGGAAGCCGTCTGACAGCATTCCCCCTGTCTGAACATGGGCGTGGGTTACCCAGGGTGTCAGGTTCTCAGCCCTGAAGTTTGGGGTTGGGTGGCAGCAGATTTGGTTCTTCCTTCTCCTTGCTACTCTCTGAATCCAATTTTTCTTTCTCTGATTTAAGAGAGCATCAAAAAGAAAACAAAGGGAAATGACACAGGGAAATCCAATACTTCATATTCTTTGTTTTCATGGTAAATGAGAACTGCACAGGTAATGCTAAAGTCTGCTCTTACTGTCCCCAGAGAAATAGCAAAGCAAACATCTTGTAGGCAGGAATAGGGACCCAGGATGGTCCGTCCTCAACAAGNTTCCCAACAGCAGCATTCTTGAGGAAACTCCTCTTGATTTTTTTCCACAGAGTTTTTTTGGGTGGTATTGGGACTGCATCTCGGCTGTAATATTTTCAGCAGCCCTTTTGTGTTGAACTTGTAGAAACCTCTCCTTTGGTTTCTGATATAGAGAGTGGTCCTTGGCATCATGATGGGGAAGCCTAGCTTGGGGGAGCAGCGTGAGCTGTGTCATTTGCCAAATGGTGTTTCCTTGTACAACTGCTGGTGCTGTACTTGCATCTAAGCTCAGAAAAATTCCTTTCAGTTTTCAGGGGAGCTGTTTGTAGGGCTGGGGCTGTAGTAAGTAGAAAGTATTAATAACAAGGGAGTCATTAATTTGTGTGTATGAGTGTATGTGATAACAAAGACTTTTAGGAGATCATTCAGGGAAGTAGGTACATGAAATATTGATGCTTAAAGGAGTGAGATATATTTTAATATATAGCCATGTGCAGAATTGCACACCATATTATAATACATGCTGCTCTGCAGCACCAATATTCTGCACTGAAGAAGGGCTGTAGTCCCACTTCTTACAAAGAGTTGAGTTCTTGGGGCTTATTTGTGTTAAGGTGTTACTGTTATACTCCTTCAATTATTAAAACTCAGATTGGAAATTGAGGTATGAAAATGCTGCCAGTCTCCCAGACATGGTACCAAAAGCACCTAAGACTGTTGGATTGTATAGTACAGCTTTAGGTTGCATTTTTTGGCACTTTTTTCTTGTTAATGTAGTTTCTCAAAAATGTATCTGAACTTGTAATCGCTTCCCATGGGCCAGTTGTTAAGGTTGGAATTACTCTTGTTATCTTCCTGCTTTATTTTATGATTTCCTCTGGTGGTGGCTTGCCAGCCTCTGCTGCATTTCTACCTCTTGAAGAGTACGGCCTTGGTGTGTGGAGCTGGAAGGAGAATCAGGCTGTGCAGCAGTTTCAGTTTCCACCTAACATCTCCTGCCTTGTTGTGTTCCAGGTGTAAGAGCTTAGGAAACACCAGCAGTTGCTAGCGTGGGATACTGGGAAGGGTCTGAACCAGCATGGAACTTCATGGCTTACATGTTTGGGTTTTTTTAGGAGCCCTACTGATGCAGAATGGGAGGGAGGTAGGGGTATGTGCCTTAAATTTAATTGTGCAGAGCTGCCCTGGCACGCCTTGTTGCAAGGATACAGGTTAATAAACAGAAATACCAAGCTGCAGAACCTGGAAACATGTAGCTGCACATTCTTGCCTGCTGCCTGGGGGAAGAGATGGTTTCCCACCTCTTATCAGTAAAACTGTTCCAATGGGGCCTTAAGCTGCTGACATCAGGGGCGTTCAGGAAGACCTGTTCTTCATTCCAGCTGTTGAGCTGCTTCAGCTCCAACACTCGCCTTTTGCCTGTAGCTGGACAGGTCAGAGAGTACTGTGGCTCAAGGGGAGGACTCTAAAGTGGCCAGGTCTCACAGGGCAAAGTAGCTGAGAGGAAAATGCCTAACAAACTAAAGAGTTTCATAAAACCAGGCAAGATGCAATCACTGCATTTTGTATTAAAGAGGATGACTCCAGCTATTCAGGGTTACAGCCTGAAGGACTGTGCTGTCAAGTCTTAAGAATTTCAGGCCAAGTTTTTCAGCTCTCAAAAATTTTGCTGTTTTTACTACATCTGCAGGAATGTATGAGTGCAAAAGTATGTTCCTTTTTAGACTGCATGGAAGTCTGCTACCATGGAAAGACAGGAGCTGACTAGCAAAGAAGGCAGGCTGCTTAGCATGAAAGATTTAGGCTGCCTCACCAGCTTTATTTTATTGAAGATAATTTAGTCCCCCAAAATTGTACATGCGCTTGTGTGGTTTGCAGAACTGCGTGTATCTAGCAGGACATGTTTTAATGAAAGAAAATGAGCTTTTCTGCTGGCACGTACATAAGTGAAGGGAAAGCAGAGTGAGTACCTGCCTGGGGCAGAGGTAAGGAACACTTGCTGATGGAAAAGCTGTTATTTCTCATCCACTTGCCTCTTAGTCAGAGGGAGGCAAGTTTTATGGCCTTCCTGTAACCACTCTGTTTCAGAGCATTTCTCCCTCAAGGTAAATATAATTATCAGACATTCTCTGTTGAGTTTCAGTAATTCATGTTTACCACCTGGGACTCTTAAAAAAGTGCAAGTATTTGGAGAGGACTGTTATGAATGTAGAAATGCTGTCAGTACTGTGACCCTGTGTAATTCAGTCCAGGCTGGTGTAGTTGACCCCTAAACTTAGTGGTAGGAAATGTAATTGGCAGCTCAGAGCTGTTCCCTGTGTGGGGGGGAAGCATTCCAGCTTCAGAAGTGTCATATTCCAGCTGGCAGCTGGCTGGAGATAAAGGTCTGCCTTCATCCACAGGGACTGCTTTTTGCTGGACTTGCTGCAGGTCAGTGCACCTGTGATTTTGATTCATTGTGAAAACTGTGACAATCTTTATGACCAAGAGGGAGTGCAATGCATCACCTTAAACTTTTCCTTTCTGTTCCTTCACATACAGCTAAAGTGGAATCCAGACCCTTTTGGGACTACCCGAGGCTCCCTTTTTATTTTTGTTTTGTTATGGAGGCAATAGCGTGGCCTTGATAATCAGTTACCCTAAAAATTACCCATTAACAGTTTCAGTGGGATGCCACACCCCAGCTTCAAAGTTGAGTATTGGACTGATCAAAGAGGGGGGGGGGGGGGCTTTGTGTTGAAAAATATTTTTAAAGGTTGTATTTATTTTATTTAGAGGAGGGGCATTTTTCATTTTAAAAGCCTAATTTTTAAATTCATGTTCTAGTAATCAGTAACTCCTATCTGAAAAGTCTTTCCTCAGTATTAGCACTACTTGGTCTTGTGATTGGGAAACACAACCGGGAGAACAGCAAATGCTGTGCCTTCTGTGCTGCTTTGAAATCACAAAACCATGAACCTTGTTCTTTCACCTCCTGAGTGAAAAGGTCTGAATTCTGTTTCAGAGCTTTTTGCCCAGATGCATTTAAGAACTGTTCTGATTCTTCCTCATATGAAAGGTTGGGTTTCATAAAACTTGTACCCCAACCTAATGTCAATGATAAACTTTATAGAAAATACCATCAAATGGATGGTGAGGAAGAACTCTCTGACCCCTAAAGATATTCCTTGGTACTGGATATCCATACAGGGAAACACAGTATCCAGGATGAAAACAGAGGTTCAAAGATTATTTTGAAACTATATACTTGAACTCTACCTAAGTGAGGAGTTAATACATCTCCTTAGCCAGGCAGTCTGGTACTGGAAAGGAAAGTTCACTCCTTTAAAACTTTGTCTTAGAATATGTTAAAGTTGTTCCTCTTAGAGTTTTAATAGTTACCAGCTGTATTTATCCAGCCACTTTAAAAAGCCATTTTCTTCCTCTCTCTGTTGGTTTTAAGAATCGAAGAAACAAGTGCAGACCTGAGGAACCAAGTGATTAGGTTAGAAGAAGAACTGGACCAAGAACGAAAGAAATACACAATGCTGGAGATAAAGCTGAGGAATTCTGAACGCGCTCGTGAAGATGCTGAGAAGAGAAATTACCTTCTGCAGAAGGAAATGGAAGAATTTTTTTCAACATTAGGATGTTTAACTGTTGGAAGTCAAAGTGCTAAAGTCCCCAAGTAGAACAAGTATAGAAAATCCTGTTCTGACAAAATGAGTGAAAAATGCATATTTTGTTCTGGTATACTCATGTATCATGAGTAATGCTATAGTGATTGTGCTCTCAGTGACACCTGCCCTGTTGTCTTTACATGTGCTATGGTATTTGGGCCAGCTGGGAAAGACTGCTGACCATAAAGCTTGAAATTTTAGTGTCAGATTGCCAAGAAAGAGTGCGTCTCCTCTATCCACAGATCATGATCTTCTCCAGAGTGTCTTGCTGCCATCTTTGGACTCAACTGCACCATCCTTTTGCTGGCTGAAGGACAGTGGAAGGTCCTGCAGGGTGGGTGGATGGCCAGAACCATAAATAAAGAATAAAGCTGAGCCTGGAGCTGAGGGATTCCCACACTCGTGCTTGAGAAGGTGGCAGTTCCAGTCCATCACCACAGCCAGGAGGTTTGCCAGACAGATTTAATGAGGTGGTTTTCACCCCACTCCCTCCATAAAGTTTATTCAAATTTCTCATTCCTAGAGTGGTATTATTTTATGAAGATACTGTGAAAACAAGGTCGGCAAACACACTGAAGATGTCAAAATCTTGACAATTCATTAAAATTGTCCCTTACCCACCAAATGGTTTCAGTTTTTCACAAAAATGCAGCTTTAAATTAAACTGTGATTAATAATCTGATTGGCTACACAAACTCTGTGGAACTTTAAATATGCACATTTTGCTCTAGGTATCTGAGGGTTTTCTGAGCCAAAAATAGAGCAGTATTAGTTGCAAGAGAAAAAAATCTCCTGAGTCGATACATGTATTAAAGTAGAAGATGGAAGATTCTTATCATCCAAAGACATCCAAACTTTAATAGCGAAACTTACGGTAAGAGGAATTAGTGCAATCGGGGTGGGGGGTGTCAGGGTGGTAAAGGGGGGAGGGTGAGGATCTATCCTTAACCATTCCTGGACAATGTACACCTACCTGCCTCGTAACATTCCTCATGATATCAGCTGGTATTTTTGTTGTTAGCTCTTATAGGGAGATGAGGGGACAGGAAGAATACTGCAAACAACCCATCACCCCAAGTTCCTTACTTCTCCTAAGGAAAAGTCATTAGAATGAAACTGTAAGTTCTGGTAATTTGCTGCCAGGGCTGACTTCCCTTCCAAGAGATTTCAAGAAGTTCTGCATAGCACTTTTAACACCCTGAGCCATGCAGAGCCTGCACACAGAAAATTGTTTCACCAGATTGAACTCTACATGTGAGCCCAGCACCATTCACTCTTGTCTTGGCTCTCCGTCTTTGACATCCTGAGGTAGCTTGGGAGTCTCTAAGGAGAAAGAATTTTAAGAAAAAAGTGCCACAACAGCATGAACTGGCTAAAGGGAAAGTACAGACTGTAATGAAGAAGACTGCTTTATTTTAAGTATTTTGAAAAAGTGTCCTGAATTTCATTTCTAACTAGAGAAGACTATGACTCACTGTCTGGAAATAACCTTAGAATGTGTTCTCTACATACCAGGAGATAGTCAATTCTGAAAGATATACTTTCTCCTCATCATCTCACAGATAGCCAGGTATTTCAATATTTAAAACATCTGGGTGTTAATTTGTTTCTACTGCACTGTAGCACTTCTCCTTCCTATAGAAATGTAAAAAATGTAAACCATTTAATGCAAGCAAAAAGCAGAATTTTAACCAAATCTTTCCTGGATAAGAAACATCAAGCAAGGTGGTACAGTAAGCCATGTGGATAGATGCATTCAGTTATTTCAAAACCTCTTTCCTACTTCCCAGGCTCTCCAGCTGCTCTGGAGTCCTTACTGCCCCTGGCATGAGGCAGGTACCTGCTTGTTCAGCAGCAGCTGCCTGCCACCTGCAGGCATGAGCATCATCCCCATCTTTTTTTCCCACCTCTGCCTTGAATTCATTACCGATGCTCACAAGTGATCCTTTAAGGAATAAGATGGTCATTTAAAACAGTAGCATCAGATGCATAAGGTGAGAGAGAAGCAGTAACAGTGACTGAGCTGGAAGACCACAGTGTGGCAGGTAGCTGGAGATACTAGGTCGGTCATCATAAAATAAACCTTAATATTAAGAGTGTGATCTGAACTAGGCTGTAAGTAGAACACCAGGACTGATAAAAAGCAACATTCAATCCAAGTACTAGTAGCAAGCAGGGTATTTGAATGCTTTCTTTGATTTCTACCCAAAACATAGAAGCCTTTCACTGTATCCATCCTGACAGCCCACAGCTCCGTTACACTATTCATACTGCATTATCTCCTGTATATACTGAGTGCAGACTGCTCCCTTTAGTTCACACCACAAACTCAAGAACTGAGGCCTGCTGACTGGGAGACTAAACACCAAATACACCACACAAGCAGTGAACAGGACTGCTGGTTAACTCTCATAAGTATTTTATCCTCAGGTAACTGCTAACAAACCCTATCCCAAACTTGCTGATCCACGATAGGCTCACAAGATCTGAAGCACTACATAATCTGGTATCCAAGATAAAATTCATTCTTTTTACTATACAAAGAAACTCTGTCCACTCAAAATGAGGATTGAAACAAACCAGCTCCAGATTGGCTGTTGTGCTCCAGGAACATCTGTGCCACTTGTTCATGAAGAATAAATTTCAGCTGCTTTTGAAGATGAGTGACTGCAGTAAATAAACCTGGCAAAAAGCTGCAAACTACCCAATTCACACTAAAATGCACCACAGTGGGATGTTAACCTCAAGTGCAGCAACAGAACCATAATGCCAAATTCCTGATCTGGGCAACTATGCAAGAAATGAGATCCACTTGTACACAGTTTCAAAGAACACTATGCTCTTACGTGAGGAAGATGATACACCCTTTCCTAGCTTTAACTCCTGCTCTTCCCCACCAATGCATTTTCCCCACAGCAAGCACTGGAGACTACTCCTTATTTTGCGGATCTTTCACTCATTACAGTCCCTGATTAAAATGTCAGCTTTCTTCGCGTTTACAAGATACAGGTTTGGTTATTAATTAAACATGACAGAAGGTTCCTGGAATAGATAAATTTTTACCACAGCTTCACCTGTGCCATCTTCCCAGCCTGGAATATCCCTTCCAGTATTATGCAGACAAAAAAAAATAAAAAAGTATAACCTTTTAAGTGGAAAAAAAACCCCCACAGGCATGCACTTTAAAGAAAAAAACAGAACAGCAACACTTCAGAGTAATGAAGAAAACTTTGGTAGGTCATGGCATTTCTAACACAAAAAGGAAAATGAACGGGCGTATCTTAATGGCTCATCTACATGCACGAGTTCCACTGAAGCCAGCAGCATTATGGAGTGTTTCAGTCTTGGGCCACCAGACAAATCCTGGGCAGAGCTAAGACTCTTTCTGGCCTTGCTGTGTAATAACGTATCACTGGAAACTGGCTGCACTTTATGCTGACATATACAAATAAAGAAGAGCATTTCTGAGTCCCACCACATTCCTGGAAGAGCGCCCCACAAACTGCTGGCCCAGATATACAAAGCTGGCTGCGCTGTGGTCACAGTGCCTTACCCTTGAAACTGGGCACAAAGGCACCACCAGCACAGCTCAGGGGCAGCTGCAGTCGTTAAGGAAGCACTGAAACCCTGCTGGAAGTGGAGACAAGCAAATGCATTATGTTGGGAGTTACCTGTGGGAGAAGTGCCAGTGCAGTGAGTGGTCCAGTCATCCAAGTCAGCTCTCCCAAAGTCAGATCCTTCAGGCTTCTCCAAGATGCAGTTTTGAGAGATTCTCCCATACATTAGGCTGCCCATGGCTTACCTCTTTCAGCAGCACAGGCTCGCAGCAGCTGTATTTCCAGGACTTAAGCTGGCTGGAGCTGGCAGCAAGGAAGCAAGAATGGATTCCCACAGGTTGCAAAAATGCTGAACGTATGGCTGTTAACAGTCTGTGGCACATCCAAAGTCCATGGGAATGGAGAAGTGGAAAAAACACGGCACTTTGCCCACAAGTGAGCTCGCACACAAGACAGGACACTACCAAAAAACAGATGAATTCTCAGGAAGGCCTCTCACTAGTAAGATTTCAAGGGCAGCCCTGTTGTGCAGTCCATATGAAACCCATTGCAGCCTAGCAATGAAGAAACACTAAATGCATGGTGGTCAAGCTTTTTTTTTTCTTTTTTATTTAAAATATCATTATAACCAACTGACATACTAGATAACAATGTATACATTCCAGTGGTGCACATGTAATGACCTATGGCATGAATGAGTTAAAAAAAACCCCACAATGTTCTCAGTAATGCCCACCAACAGCTTATTCGGAGGGAATAAAGGAAAAGCAGGAAAAAGGTATCAAATGTGGGGAAGAAAAAAAATTAGCCTTCCCCAGTATTTTTGATGGTGTATCTTCCACTTCATATTTCTTGGGACATAATAAAATTAAGAATATACTTCAAAAAGGGCAGAAGGAATGATCACTGTAATTGGGGTGGGGGTTGTTTCTCAACTTTAGTAATAAAAGTTAACGAACTCTCAAAAATAGACTAGATATTGGGCCTACAAAAGTAATTCATCTGTATGCAAAGCTTACCAAGAATTATTCTTTTTGTAAAATGTAAAGGATGAGCTGACATTACTAGTAAGCTATTTTTACCCTACAAAACCAGACTACAATAATAAAATCACCGATTTACAGCTAACACAATAATCTAGATGTACATTACTGTACACAAGCTATATATTACGCATGAACATCTTACATGAAATAGATAAGAAACATACTGATATTGTCTCAACATTGGCCAATAGGTTTGTTTCTCTAAAGGAGGTGTATTTTCTATTCACATTCAGTGTAGTTCCAATAGCAAGGGTTAGCTTTGCTTACTTAAGAAACGTAGAAAGTTTGTGTGAGGTAGTTCAAGAAAACCTAGCTTAAATTTTAAACTGCAGAAGTAGAAACACAGTGTGATCTGATTTGTAACACATTTCTGTAACACAGACATACAAAGAGAAGGGAGTGAGAGAGAGACCACTTAAAATACCACTTTTATCCAGTGCCCTTAACTAAGAATAAATTAATTAAAAATTTGGGTAGGCAGTACAGTCTTATCACATTGATTCAATAAAAACCTCTTTCTAAATCTATTGAAAAATACAGACAGGCTCTCCTTCAACTGCACCAAAATAAAATGTAACAGCATGGACAAGCTGGTGCCAACAGCAAATAAAAACAGAACTAGAAGTTGCAATTCACTGCCCTTAACATCTTGAAAGAGTAAGACCAAGTATAAACTGAACCTTCTTCTCCCCTTTTGCTGCCCATGATCTTTATCAAGAAACATCTGCTGTCATACACTTTGGATTACTGGCTGGGTAGGACCATCCTCCTGTAGGAGGTTTTTGACCTTTTTCTGTATGCAGTGCTGAGCTGAACATCCATCCATCCATCCATCCATCCATCCATCCACTCACTGCGCACAGAGCCCCAGCCCAGGTGCTCCGTGCCGGCCCCACCAAGCCCAGGCAGCAGGGCCCTACTGGCACAGCTCCATCTGGGGACACGGGACACCCCCACCACACCCCCGGTGCTGATGCTGTGTCCAGCTGGAATTCCTGCCCAGAAACACGCTGCTGCATCTCACACAGCAAAAGGTCTTCAAAGCTCAGAGCCCAAGCTCAGGCAGGGCCAAGTGCCAGGTCTGCTCAGCTGAGCAGAGTGACCCAGGGCTGAGCGTGCTCCACCAGGGAGTTGTGCTTGGGCAGCACAGCTGCTCTCACACACAAACACATCAGCTCTGACCCACTGTCTAGCACCAACAAGACTTCTCAGCACAGCATCCCAGTACACCCTAAGGGTACTAATTCCTCCCCCAATCTCTATTTCAAATTCTTGAACAACTTACTTCTACAAAAGGAAGTATAAAGGAAGCAGTTTACCCTTGCTGCATGCCACAGCTCTGCCCAGAGAAGGTAGAAATCGATCTCACTATTACTGCCCAACTTAGAACCTCACCTGAGGTGAGAGATCAGACAGCTCATGGTAATTCAATCCCTATCAACTCCCAGTGGATTGGAACAGCCTTATAAAGTTGCATGCACTTTAGTGAAGCCTGTTGTCTAGAGAAGATTCCAAATCAAAGTCTAAAATAAAACTTAACAATACTTTTAAATTGTACAGTGTATTGGATAGCATATAATCCAACAATAGACAAAGACAGCGGAATTCCAGTTACCCATTTGTTTGCTATCTGTGGCAGTGTACACCTACCTGAAAAAAAATTCATGTTTCAACAAATAAAAAGGGAAGTTAAGACTAGGATGGTGTTGTGATAATTTGATTACTGAATATGATTTTGTCTTTGAAATTTGCTATCACTTTAATTTGCCTAAAATGCAAGCAAACTGAAAAAAAAAAAGAGCGAGCAACAGTCCTATGAAGATGGTGCCAAAAGTGAACTCTCGGGTTCCACTGGCAAAGCTCTGACCCTACTGAGACAATCCGTTTAAGCCCAGCTTGCTCACACTGCAATAGGCTGCTGTGGGCAGTTCCACACATTCACTGACTTTGCCTTGGAAGAAAAGCTCGATTCTCCTCAGTGCTTATGAGCTCAGTTCAGTTACTATGTATTTAGGACACTGCAAAGTGATAGCAAAAAATATTTTTAAGTTTCAAAATATTTCAATCATCACTGCAATCCAGTGGGGTCTAAAATAAATTTAAATAGGAACTATATTTACCAATTTGTTTTTAACAGCACTGAGAGGCATCTGAAGTTACTTTTGTCAGTCTTAACTTTATTACACTGTGCTGACCACACTATCATTTGACCCATATATAACAACAGAGTACTGTTGTTTGTCCAAAAATTTTGGCTTAATTCACAGCTCAAACTTTGATAAAAAAATTACAAAATAGACTGTTCTGTTGGTTTCACTTCAATATTTTCTACATTCCAGTGCTAGATGAATCCAAACTTGTCCTGCCCATTCTGGGGTAATATACAATTTGGCAGGATCCTGCAAAAATAACTGCCTTAACAAATGTGGCTTAGGAAGGCAATACTGAAATACCATATACAAGTGAGGAAAGTAAAATTACACACACACAGCACTTACCAGCAGCCTAGCCAGGCCAGGATATCAACTGTGCAGTTTATCAATTTAGTTATCTTTGAGACATTACCATTCCTTGCAACCCTGCATGTTTTTTAAAAAGACATGTTAGATATTGACATTACTATCACTTCTGTTTTTCTGAAACTTACTGCAAAGGCAAATTTTCCTCTTACAGTTAAAACTTCAAGAAGACGCTTACTTAACCCAACAAGCAGAAGGAACCACACTGAAGACCACAAATCACTCCTAGATGACCTCTGTAGGCAGTTACATTATTTGCTTATGCTCAGCGCCTGGCAAGACTTCTGTATCTTTTATGCCCGTTTTTGTGGGCTTTACTAATTTGAAAATTCATCTTCACATTCTAATTCACTACACAAAATATGCATCTACACAAGGCAATCAATTATACAGCCTAGCTTCACTAAAAATCTGCATTTTCCAAGGAAATAAATTCTGAATGATTGTTTAACTCATACATAAACTTAAGTCAGTTATACATAAATCATTCTGTAAATATAAAATGTAAACAGTTAAAATACTTCTGTGAGGAGCAGCACCATCTTACATGACTATTTAGTAACTGTTCTTTATATCTCAATATATCTTTTGTTTAAAAAGTGTATTGAAACCTGAAGCTTCATTGATGAAAACTACTGAATATTTATGACTTAAAAATGAACCACTGCTAAGATTTCTGCTACACTGATCTCATGGTAAAATGAAAGAGATAAATATTAATTTATACAGCACTACTTCTCCCTCCTTTGGATGGCATATATTGCTCAATTAATGCATTAGCTACAGAAATCCTGAGGTTCTCCTACCACTTCATGGTTTTCAGCAATCAGTTACTTTTGGTGGAGAAAAAGTAGCCAAGTTCTGCCCCTATTGCATTCATGTCATTCCCTCTTTGACCCAAAAAGCACTCAAAAAGCACTCGCCTTAGTCGACAAAACTAGTAAGAACCAGAACTCGTAAGAATCACATCTCACGTGAAAGTATAGCTGCAGCATATTCACGTTCTCCTCTTGTCAGTCTAAACATCCTGGATACACTTCATTTTGTGTGTACAAAAACAGGCTACGAGCTAGAAGTAAACAGTTTATTGGCATTGCAATGTATTATTCATGAAGTATCCTCATGTTTTATGGTGATCACAAGATTTGGCATGCCACAACTCTGAAGAAAACACCACATTACTCTGCTAGGCTGGATATTTCTGCAGCTTTGAAGATATGCTTTGCTTTCTTAAGTTCATAAACCCATTGAGACTATGTAACTTTGCAAAGGATTTTTTCTGTTTCTCTATAAAAAACCCCACTAATCGTTGCTTTTGCTGAAGTATTATAGGCAAGTGGCCAAAATAAAAGAGGATTTTGTTCACTACCCAGTGCCACAGTAGTATGCCTGAAACTACAGCTGGCTGCACTGAACTCTCTCCCCCTCCACCTGGACACAGATGTATGACCAAGCATAAAACTTTGAAGGATATCATGAACAAAACATCTGGAATAAATTCTAATTAAAAAATTGAAAACCTATAAAATCTTAAATAATTCATCATATGGTAATGACCACAACATTAATATGTGCTTTGATAAAACAAATCTTACAAATTCAGTAAAAAAAGATCAGCAGCATAACAGTAAAGCAAATATGCAGATTTTAAAACCACAATAAAAATTACCAGGTTTAATATTTTACAGTTAATTACAGCAAAAAAGTGGCTGCTTATAACACAACTTACAGTTTGAAATTACAGCACTTTATGATGAATTCCATGATTATTTTTGAAAAAACACTCAAAAATACCACCATATTTTAAAAGTGCCCTATTAATGACTAAAAGGACCCCCCTCCCACCCCCCAAAAGACCAAGTAGTCATCTACAGCAACCCAGAGGTCCAGCTGAGGTTTCTAGACTGCTGTCTGTATCAGAGGCCAATGTTGGATCTGTTGACATTGAAGACACATCGTTGACAGATGACGATGAAGATGGGTGTTGAGAGCCATTGATCATTGCTGCACCTGTGCTATGAGAAACAAAACAGCAAATCAGTTGCAGATACGGTTGCACAGTTAAGTACTTGCATTAGTCTGTCTCCTCCTAATGGCTGTTACTTTTCCCAGTTTTGGCAAGTTTGAAGAGATGTGTCACAATCCACTGTCAACATAAATAAAACCCACATGTCTTTAATGTGGGGCTTAACAGATGGTGTGTCAAGAACTGAAATGAGGTAACAGTTACACAGGGACAGTGATAGGGAGATTGAACAGATCAATAAAAAGATGTCAGTCCTGTATATTCCATGCAAATATACAATGTCTCAGTTCAAGAAGTTAAGTCATTTAAGAGCCATATGTTTGAGTTAGGTTACTTTTGGATGTCTTGATCAGCTTTACTCCCTCCTGACCTACAACTCAGTGGAGCCTTGTACTGTGCTTTTATTGTAACCAACCTAAAGGGGCTGGTTGGCCACGTATAACCCCGTTCTTGGTTCTCTCCTCCAGGTCCATAACTTCCTTGTATATCAACTCTGAAAATGCAGAGAAGGGAAGGCAAAAAATGAATGTGCAACACAAAGACTAGATCAATAATACATCTCCCAGTAAAATGTCCATTTAAATTTCATAGGTTTATTACTGTTCAGAATTAGTTTTGAACAACAGGTTGTAGGCTACACAACAACTGGCAAGTGATATAAAAAACATACATGCTTTTCTGTTGGAGCTACAGTGGCCTGGCACTCTTGAGAACACACTGGCATTGCTTTATGGTTCTTATTCAGGCTGCTTGGAGACCTGAGGTTAAGCTGAGTCTTAAGGCCCACTCAGTTTTTATCAGTGGCTTCCTTGGTAAGGGAAACTCAAGTCAGCAGTCTTCAAAGGAAGAACTCGTAACACTTGAAGACCTGTCCTTCTAATTCAGCATTACATTGCTCAAGCTCCTGCATCTTTTCCAATTGTAGCAGCTTGTCCAGAAGTTACCCTCCCTACAAATACTGTCCTCTGGATTGCTAAAGGTGACTGAGATGAGCAGGTCTTTAGTTCACTTCCAACGTTCTCCTTTGCAGGAAAAGTCTGCTGCTCCCCCTGACATCCAAGCAAATGAGATTGCTTAGATGATATTAGATTGCTCAGAAGAACTTTAATAACAATAACTACTGGGCCCCAGCATACTCCCAAAAGCCTAATTATACTTCAAATGCCTTTCTTACCTTTCCACTCTTCTATCGTGTGCTCCCTCTCATCTAACTGCTTATCTGGTATCTTTGGTGGAGGCTGAAAAACAAAACTAACTCATCATAGAGCAATCAAAAGGGATACAAAACCAGTATAAATTAAAAGTGAAATTAAAAATTCAGAACATGAACCTGGATTTAAAAATAACATTTACATGATTATATATATATACATTTGTACTTGGACTTAGTCTATTTTTTAGATGTTGCCACAGTCTTTTTTAAAGTTCTTCTGATTAATAAATTTGCTTACATTACTGTAATAATTAACAGAGAAACTGATCAGTCTGGTAGAAGAACTCCTAAGTGCAGCAGTCTCCAGTACAAGTAGCTCTATTTAGCTACTCACTGTTAATTACTGAATTTTCTATCTAGCTATTACAGAGCAGCTGAATTATAATTGCTCAATTTACATCAAGTAGCTTTTTTCTATTCTTAGTGGCCATCACCAAACTTTTCTTTTTTAAAAAGTAACACTTTTCTGATAAGGTGAAATAATCCTGAAACTAATTTTTCAAGGAAAAAAATTCCATTAATCCCTTTGTTCATTAGTTTTAATAACTGAAAGATCAAAACCTCATATTCAGATTTTGCTGAAACACTTATTTCTAGTTCAAGAATAGTATCAATTCCTATAACTAATGAAAGTATTTTGCTTCCCCAGGAATAAGTACCTCAGAACCCCATCAAGGGCAATCAAATCACACTGAAACTACCAAAGCTTGATACATTAAAATCCTATATAAAAGATTTCAGATGCATTGACTACATGTTCAGGAGATGATATGCAATTACACACCAATACAGAGATACATAAACACAGGTACCTCAGCCCATTCCTGATGCTATTTCTAATAGGCACGTCTATCAACATCAATAAAAACAATTATGGCTCAGTTAAGCTTCTGAAGGAATGTGCAACAATCTTCTGTCCAGCAGCTGTACCAAGCATCCCAGTAAGATAGCTTTATACAGTAGCTTCCTAAGCAGAGCCCTAAAACAAGAACTTACAGCTTCTGCTTCTGATGGATCATACCAAACATTGATGTATGGGTGCTGCAGGGCTTCATCCACAGAGATTCTTTTAGAAGCATCTATAACCAGCATTTTTGATAACAAATCTCTTGCTTGACTTGCTGCAAAAATACAAATTTCTGTTCAGATTACTGCTATATATAGAATGTATAGCAAAGTGTTTCAAACTTTTCAAGAAGAAGGGTCAGAGTAATCAAGTTCTAATTAGATGCATATGCAACCCTCACATAATCTGAGGTTTAGGAAAGCAGTCCATTTGATGGCAAAAAAAAACCTGAAGAGAATGATACAGGTGGGAAAGGGGTCAAACATGTTTCACTATCCATTTTCAGCATACAGTGTCCCTTGGTGAGACATCCTTATGTGAAACAGCTCAGGTGGCAGCGCAGCCTTGACTCCAATAGCAGCAGGCAAGCACCTACTGCCCCTTTCTGTCACATGCTTTTAGTCACAGAAAACACTGTGAGTGACTCCACTGAGTAGGTGGCCTTTAGAACCAGTAAGTCACTTAAGTAACTACAGGGTATCTATATATTATGAACATAAATCCTTTATTCTCATCCTTAGAGAACAAAGATCTGCTCTGCCTACACAACTTCTATTCCAACCTCCCCCCACTTTTCTCTAAACTGTGTTGGCATCTGTCATTGAGAAGAATACAGATACTTACTTGTCTTTATAAAGACAGCTCCAAGAATAGGAGCTGTCTCATGAAGATATGAAAGCAGAAGGAAGCACATGCCAGCACGTTCATCCACTCTCATGATAAAAAAATTTAGAACCTTAGCAATATGATTTTATAGTGAACAAAACCAAGCTACATTTCTGTTCAATATATCACAATTTTAAAACTTTTCAAACACACAACATGCAGAAAACAGACCTTACCTTTAAGTTTATTGTGCTCAGAGTCAGCTGGGAAAAGGACATCTGGAAAGAGCTTTTCAAAACTATATCCAGCATATTTAGGTCTGTTCTCCACATAGGTTCGGACTGTAGGCTGTAATTTCTTCATAAATTCGGGGCATGGTGTTCCTAGCTGCTCTATAACTTTATTCCATTGATCAATATCTAAGGTTATGCAGCTAAGAAAAACACTGTGTCTGGTTTTCAGCTGGGAAGTTACGTTAAAACCACATGAAATAACCAACAGAGGAAACACAGAAAATTATAAGAAAGTATCAAGTTCATCATCATGACTTCGGACTACTTTCTTCAACAGTGAAACAAAGCAAGACTATGATAGTGTAGTCAAGGCAACATATATTTCACTCAAACTCATTACTAGCTGGAAAAGGATATAATTCTTTTTATAGAAACAGAATATTAGAACACTCATAAAATATTAAATATAACAAATTTAAGTGAAGTCCTTGTCTGGATTCTGGGGAACTCAGTCCCTGATGTGAACACACATTCACAGCAGTCAAGCTACTACACAACACCAAGGCACTCCGGAGAATGACCCCAAGTGGGTGCTTTGTCCTTCATTCCTATCTTGGAACCTCAGCCCAGTCCTGGGCAGCCTCTCACCAAGGACGTGCAACACTGAGCACCAGTGGGCACACCAGGACCAAGGCTTGGCCCACACACGGCAGTGACAGTGTTGTCAGGGACTGGAATGAAGTTAAAGAGTTTCAAGGATGCGTAAGGAACATCTTAACTGAGAAGTTCACACACTGCAGAGGGGAGACTGACCTCTTCAGGGCAGAAGAATTTAATACATTTTACTGGAACAAAAGAAGTAAAGTTTGGCTCAGGAATTCCTATTTGCAGATGGTTAAATACTGGGGGAGAGCTCAAATAAAATTTTATATACATTAATTCACATTCTCCCCAACTTTTCCTTTTTGGCTGCCATCCAAATACCAGGCTACCTTAACCTGCAGTGGGTTGAAGCAGACCCTCTTTTATATTCTTATAACTTAACAGCAGATCTCTGTATAAGGAGTCTCAAGCTCTGCTGAGCTTTACTACAGGCCTTGACAAAAGGAACTATTGATGTTGTACGGCACTGAGTCTAAATTGGAAAGCCATGCCAGCAAACCAGATGCATAAAGCAAAGCATGGTGCAGCTCATGCAATGACAGAGCTGTGTGAAAGTAAGGATGCTCTGGATTTCCCTACCGTGGCTCAAAAATCTCCACCCCATTTTCAGCCCTGAATGGTACTGTATCAATTTTTAACAGTAGCCTGCAGCAAAAGCAGGAAACATTTCTGATGGCGTCTAAAAAAGGCTCTGTAAGTAATAGAAAAACAAACAGGCTATCAAAGTCCAATTATTTTCACTAATTTTCACAATGATCTAGAGGCTTCAGTTCTGCTTGTTTGGAACAGACTCTTTGTCTGAAATACTGTTTACAGGACAACCCATATAGATACCACCAAACCATCCAAGGAATAGAAAGACAGAAATGCCAAATATTTCTGAAAGCTACTTGCAGGATCATTTCTGCATACAAAAAATAAATCTCCAGAGTGTAACTAATGAAGATGGTTAGAAATTTCTGTAAACATTTTCTATAAAATGCAAAGAATAGTAACTACTAACGTGCTCAGGTACAAAACAAGATTAGTAAATTACTGCATAAAACTGAACTCCCAAAGTAAAAAAACATATGAACGAAGAAAACACCTCGTAAACCAAAAAAGTATGGATAGGAACTATATTACACTGGAAAAAGAAAAGAAGAGGGGAAAAAAGGAAAAAGAAAAAAGTAAGTCTGTTTGCCCAAGTGGTATATAATGAACTTGCAAATTGCAATTTGAAAAGGCAGTTTAAAACCAGTATTTTAAAAATTATCACCACCTTAATCTGGAACTGTATCACTGCAGTACCTTTTGACCTTTTACAACTACATCCTAGGCCAAGGGTAAGGATACGATCTGTACCAGGAAATAAAACACCACCTTTGATCATTTCTCCCATGATGCACCCAACTGACCAAATGTCAACTGAAAACAAAATGCAATGATATTAACATAAAAGATAGTTATTAAAATAAAATAAATAAAAATATCTAGACACACACATACACATGAAGTGACTATAAAAAGCATGTGCAATGAAAATGAGTGAAGGTGAATGTATGCTAACTACAGGACCAGCAGAGACTATGTCCTACTGCTAGGTGCAGCCTGAATATAAATGACTTTTTTTTTAAGTGTATCACAAGAAGAATCCATGTTCATTTAATTAAAAAAAAAAAATTGTACAATATGCATCTTCATGACACAACATCAATAAAAAGGTTAATCACTTCCTAACTAATTCAACCTGCTGCAGCAGCACAAGGATACAGTCCCTTCCTGGAAAGAGGATTTTGTGGCAAACCATTTCGCCCATAATGCACCCCACAGACCATAAATCCACTATGTTTGTAGCACAAAAAGAAGGAAAAGCAAAGCAAACGGTCATTTAAAATTAAAAGAAGCATAACATGACTGCATCCTATAAACTGCAGAGAGCACAGGAAGAAGAGCAAGTCTTTGTATTAATCAATGAAAACAGTTTAACATACACCATGTGTAAGGATTAGCTTTTAACTGTCTCAAATACAAGGCAGAAAAACATCCTTTTGTTTAAGATAGTGCTAGAGCAACAGCTTGAGCAGAGAGAGAGACACAAATCAAGCAGAGTAAAGTGTTTCTCCAAGGCTGGAGGCTTCAAAGCTACCTCTGCCAAGAGAACAAACACAAGCAACAAAGATAGATTGATTCCTTGAAAGTAATTCCGCTGTAGTTGTAGTAATAATTCTAAAAGTAACTAAGTAAATTGACCTGCAAAAATATTGCCTATTGAAACAGTTCACACTTTTTAGGAGAATTAATTAGGTATTACATAGGAATTACAATTTGACATCAAGTATTTCCTAGAAGTAAGATTACCATGCATCGCTCTCTCGCTTTAAATAAAAAGCAAACAGAATCAGTAAAAGATCACTTAGAATTTTAGAGGATCAGTTAACGGCAATGTTAGTATGCTCCTGGATTTTCAGTTCAAATCATTTGTTTTAAAATATTTCTCCAGTTATGCTGAAATAACATTTTATACAAAAGAAAAACTCAAAAGCAATTTCTTAAAAATGAAATATGCATTTTCTACATTACCTTAAAATAAAACACTCAGAAGACATAAAGATGCACAAGTTTACTTTGTACAGGGTAAGCCAATTTCTTTTGCAATTACTTTCAGAGGTATTTTTAATTCTGTATGCAAAAGTTTTCTTGATGTCATAACAATGAAATTTTATTATTATAAATACTTTTATGTCAAATATGACACTGGAATTTCAATTAAGCAGATAAGAGGGGGATTTAAGTGACAACAATCGTATAGTAAGAATTATACACAAATGTTCTAAAGGAGCTCAACGATGTCAAGCAAATAATATTGCTTCTTATTTTTCAATATTCCTTCTCCTTTGTTTGTAAGTTCCTCTAAAATAGCATCTAGATAATATGATAAGAAATCATAGTTGTGCATATTAATAGGTCAAAATTAAGGGCCTTGCTCATTTAAAAAATATTGTCTACACCTTAGTTTACTGTGTACACTTAGTTTAGTGCTTTTTTTCCTTTAAAAACTTTTCTTCAAATACTTAAGTACATATTCTTTGGCTTAGAGACCCAAAGAAGCAAAGTTTTGCATTTGACTTTTTAAATAAAATTCTGAATGTTGACTTTTTGATCTGCTAAACAACCTGCTAGCATCACAATCCAAAATATACCCAAATCTCCTGTACTTAGCTTGTGTCCAACATGACAGTTCCCATTCTTCTGCTATCTGTACAAAACCAAACTTGAGATGTTTTGTGGTGTTTTGATTTGCTGCCTTCATTAAAGTAAACAAAAACCCGTCTAATTAAGGTCTCTACCTCTTGTTGCAAGCTGAACTAATGCTACTGTGAATACTTTAACAGAAGACTAAAATCTCATTATAGATTTGAAAAGTACTTTAAAAAGTCTATTGCTGTCATAAAGAGTCCATTCCATTCTTAAAAAGCCTGTGAAGTGATTTACTGATTTGATTTTTATAACTGTAGGACAAAAATACCATGTGAAAATGAAGTTTAAACCTAATCTACCTAGTAGGAAACGTAAAAGTAGTTGTTTCAGAGTGTTTAGGACTTCGTTTTTCAGTGTTTCCTTATTGATAATGATGGACATAAAAGTTCATAAATCTGTTAAGGACCATGTGCATGAACAGTTCTGATGTCCTTTAGCTGGTTTCCTAATGTGACACCCCCAAACATCCTTCAGTAACAAACACTATGTAAAAGTTAACTCCATGTATTTGTTTGGGCTCCTTGCTAGTTTTAAAACAACTGAGGATTTTATATCTGTGTAGTATAGCACCAAAAAAATGTTACTCTGCAGTGCACTATCTCAGTCATCAAAATATATATGGCAATCCTCTCAAGAGTTCAGCAGGGCACAAACTGCAGGAAACTGCCCGACAACCCTGTAACCATTAGTTAACTGCCCATTTTCAATATTTAATTCTGCATTAAATAAGATCACAGTTAATTTAACAATGGCTGTAACAGGCTACAATAGGCATCAATACTAGCAGGTGAGGCTCCTGGACAGCCCATGGTTCCTACTGTAAGTGCATCCTTGATACCCATCTCCCCGTCACAGCAGCTCCACAAACTCGTAAGGGCTCACGTAAACTGCCTTTTAATGAGAGCAGTACGTATGGAAATGCAATTGTCTTTGGACTCACTCCATACATTTACATTCTCCAAAAGTGCCACTCTCATTTCAATGACCACGTATTTGGCTTTGGGAAGACATGACAGCTTTCCAAATGAAAGTAAATTATTATTTATGATGCACAAGACAAGTCATGCTCCCATAAGGAACAGGATTGTCACAAGCTTGACAGGATGCTCTAGAATACAATCTAACTCCAGTAGTGGAAAGAGTGTTTCATGCTTTTGCACCGCAAAATTACTAACTATTAAAGAGAAAAAATTTAAACTGGGCAAGCTGAGTCAGAAAACTTGTGACTTTTCTATCAATTCCTTCTGTAAGGCAGCTGCATGACTCACTACTACAGCTTTAGGTACTTTTCTTTAATGTCCCTTAACTAGTCAATATGAAGTCTTAGGGGAAGAAAGAACAAATTTGCAAATGTAGAAAACTTTAGGAATTAAAAGAAATACCTTACTTGTTCTACTCAGCCCGTGACTCCAAAATTACAAGAAAAACGGTCTATGGTGGAGGACATTTGAAGAAATGTACTACGTCCTCTCATGCACACTAACAATCCAAACAAATAAAAATCACAGTCTTCAAAGATCCACTGTTACTCCTTTGAGCTGGCTTCTTTCACTGCTGCCACCATTCACACACAGCCGGAAGTCACTTGCTGCAATGGAATGCAGTTGCCAGGCAGGTCTGCAGACTGTATCAGGGACGCTGCAAGGCAGAGCAAGCCCGGCTGTGTCAGGAGGGGAGAAGCCACACCTCACATCCCCAGGAGACAGCTCAGGAGAGAGGGTGACCTGTGGGGTGACCTGCAGGGTGACCTGTGGGCACCCCCAGCCTGAGGTGCTGAAACCGGGGAGCTGCCTGACCATGGGGCAGCACAGCAACGGAGTGCCACCAGCGACACCTCACTTAGTTTTCCTAATGGGTACTGTTTCCTTGAAGGTGCAATGTACTAGATGATGTGTTTCCCTCAAATGACACATCTTTTTTATTTTCCTGTAGAAGATCCTGAGAGGCAGACTGGTCACAGGGCGAGTATGGTGAGGAGGGAAGCGTATGCAATGTAAAATTCCCTTGGAATTTGTCAAGGACCTCAAAGAATCTATGATGCATCATGACAGTACTCTCTGTATGCTTGTCTCAAGTATGTTCTTGAGTTTTTCTTCAGCAACATTAAGAACTTACTGCAAAAGGCTTAAAGGAGGCTGGTTTTAATAAAAAGCAATGCCACAGTAGGTAATCTTAGCTTGTTTGTTCCTCAGTAGACTTTATGCACCCTACCTCCTGAAAGGCCATACCCAATACAGTTATTTAGCACTGAATTTAGTACACATATCTACTGATGAATTACAATTTACATCTTCACCAGGAATAAAGTCAGATAAAGATACATCATAGTATGTACGACATTTTAAGACAATAAATCTCCAGTTCTTCCTGGAAGTCATGTCATCTACCAAGGAAGTTATTTCAATTTTTAAATGAACAAGGCCCTCGATTTCTTCTCCCATTAAATGCAAACATTTTCTAATGGGTTGAGTTGAATAAACAAATTGGTGTATCCAGAATCTGCATTTTGGTCACAAGACTAATTTATAAAATTTCTACAGCTTGAAAAAAAACATTAACATGTAAAAGGTGGTGTGCCAAACAAAAAAAATAAAGCTATGCCAAAGAAAGACTATATTTGCTGACCGTTTTCTTTGTATCCCATCCCTAGGATGACCTCTGGTGCTCTGTAGTAACGAGTCACTACATAAGGCGTCATCATAAAACTAGTTCCTGCAGTTCTGGCCAGTCCAAAGTCAAGAATCTTCAAAGTGCAGTCTGACTTTACTACTATATTACTGGGCTTTAAATCCTTTAAAAAGAAACATCATATATGACTGCTAAGACAAGCACAAAGTAGTCTGTGGTTCACATTTTAAAAAGATAATATTGCTAACATTAAATCCCATGCACACAACTAGGTTACTGCTACAACTGCAGCTTTTCTCCCCTTGCATTAATTTATGCATTCAGCAGATTACAGAACTAATTCCTTTTATTGTGCTTGTAGATTTACATAGCAATTAAAGAAGGGAAATACAACCAGCATTACAAGATATGTTAGCAATGATTGAAATAAATTTAGGTTAGTAAGAAGTGTTAGCTCTGAGGAAAGGTCTAGAAACTACTCAGTGGAACAATAATTATTACTACGATGCAGAACACAAGTAGTATGACAATCACTTAATTCAATAATCATCTTGATACAAGAATTTTTAGATTTATAATGAATGTAGAAGGTTTATTTGCTAGTTGAGGTTACATTACCTCTTTTGAACCAATATATTTCTCTGAACAGAAAGGAAATGTCCATGCAAACACTGGTTTTAGTTTCCAATTTAGGACTTGGTTTTATACTAAGTTTGGCAACCAAACCCAAAAAGGCACCATTGAAGAACTGCCAAAAATTTACACAAACATTAAATTGGAGTGGAAAATGCTGACATAGCTACAGATCATTTTGGTTAGCAACACGATAACTATTCTCTACACTTGAACCCTATTCACAATAGTAGCTTTGCAACATTTATTTATTCAAACACCACACAGGCTTTCTCTGTCATCACCTCAGCAGGATCTTACACACACCTGAATGTCACAGAGTAAATATTACAGAGTAACTTCAGAATAACTTTGCAATCATAAAATCATTCACAGCACATGGGACGACATAAGTAAGACTAAGATAATTCCTGGCCACACTCATACTGAGATTAATGAGAGAAAAACCTGAGATGTGACAGAGGACTCCAGCACTTGAGCTGCAAGTATTCGATAAGGAGCCCTATCTGCCTGTCATTGTTTCGTAAAGGCAGACAGCTGCAAGACTTATGTAGTTTTCATTTGTACTTGGATGGCTTTCAGCAATCTCCTCATAATGCCAAGAAAACTGCATTAAAGATAGAGAGGAAACAACAAAAAGAGATCCAGAACAACAGAATTTTAATGACTAGTTGAAAGTCTTGCATACATACATATTCACACGTGCATTTCCACACAAAGACTCTGCAGACAACTTTAGTTTAAAACATTCTCAAATACCACAAATAAGTTCTATAAGGCCTTCTGGCCATTTAATATGCATGTATCAGATTCTGCCACAGTCCTTTTCATTATCAGCTTTATTTCTGCACACTTCTATTATTTTCAGGATGTTCACTGCAGAATGCCAGGCGCATGCTTACGGTATTAACTACACTCATCCTCCCCAAAGCTGCAGGATTAACACTCGAAACGTTAAAGAGATCTTCTCTTTGCTTACCAAATGCTGTCCATCCTTATTTCTGAACACCATGTAGCTGTCATGAAGCCTAGGATCAAAATGATGAATTGACTTACACTACATTCAAATACATGCAGAGATGCAAAAACTGCATCTCTTATATATATCTTCTGCTAAATAAACAGAAACTGAAAAGCTCCTTTGGGAGTGGTCTAATTAATTAGGATGGATAAATATAACCAGAACCTATAGCAGAAAATCTCTCACTGAACCTTGAAAATGTAAAATGTCAGTGCTTAAGAAACAGACTCCTGCATGACCATCTTCCCATTAGCCAGACACAGAGACAGGGACATCTCTGGAGGGTAATTCATGGCTTCTGTGGGCTTTTTCCTTTATAACAGAAGATTTGTGAAGGGCTTCCATAATCAGGCCCCTTTGTTAAGTACTCAAAATAAGGCAGAATTCAGTGTTTCAGAGCCTCCATGTGAGACTAATGAGACACTCCGTGTCCCTCAGAAAGTCAGTGAGGCACAACTCCACAATGCTGATCATTCATCCTCAGATTATGAAATATAAATGAACATGTACTTCTCTATTGGCTGGAAATTGCATCTCTGCAAAATGTTTGGAACACAGAAATGTTCATTTGCCAACATCTGTTAAAGTCAGTGCAAAGTTATGGTCAAATCTTTACCCACTGATGTGGCAACTAATTTTGCCCCTACAACTTCAAGGTGAAGTTGACTGAAACTCTTTGTTTGATCTCTGCTCTGTTCCACCTCTAGCTTGCTATTAAAAAAACAACTTATTTCTATGGCAAGTAGTATCCAGTGCTATAAGGCACATATACAGATTTTTGTGATTTCAGTCATTCAACAAGCTTTGAAAAGTTACTGAGATGCTGAGATTACCACAACTATGTCAGAACCTGAAGAACCCAGTTAAAAAACACATGAAACTACCAACACCAAAAAAACCTTAAAGCTTTAGAAATCACTAAAGTAGAACATTAGGTTCATAGCCAGAATGCTCCCTGGGCAGCCACAGTAGTGCAGGCTATGTTTAAGAAGTTTCAATAAAGTAATTAGCTTTGGACACTAAGGACTGGTGCTGAGAGCCCAGCAGACTGGCACAAAGAGTTACAACTGCAGCCACATCGTCTGTGTGATACATGTCCCTTTGCAGGGTATCTTCCTTGTATGCCAAGGTTTTGTTCAGCCTCCTCCGCCGACAAGCACAACTTTGATACCTTGCACCTTGTAAAAAGGCACAATGCACACAGCAGGTAATGCTGTGCCTGAATATACTCAATCTTCTAACGAAGTCTAAGAAGAAGCTGTCAGCTGAAAATCTACTAGGAAGACATGCAAGTGAAACGTCCTTGAAAAGCATCTGCACGTCCTTTAAAAGCGTTCATGCATACATACGGTGCTATCTACATAGCAATTGTATTTAGTCTCTTTAGGATAGTTTATTCTTGTATGACAGGAAGCATTTGACTTAACCCCGATTTACAGAGGCAGGAATTCTATCCTCAAAGCTGTTTTCACTCTTGCCCAGCTACCTAAGCAATTACTTCTTTTCTGTAAATGTAAAAATGTTTAAATTTATCCACACTGCTACAGGATCAATGCCTACTTCAGAGGAGTACAAACCACCCTGAGGCAAGCCCACTTTTAGAAGCTCCCTTAAGCTTGTGCTAAGATCCATAAAGAGACATTCTTACTTAACCTACTCTAGCATGTCCAGACACTACGCTGTGTTTTCTGAAACTAACAAAGACCTAGGAAAACCCACAGCATTAAACTTGCATACGTAAGTATTGCAGAGGAAATGTGAAACTGCATGCAAACCATTATCTGAGACCCACAGGCACATACATTAGAACACCATGAGCTACATCATTTCAGTCATAGGCAATACAGTGCCACAAAAGTTTTGCTGAGCATTCCCAGAATATTGCAAAAAGCCCAAATGACCTATCTCAACTGTCCACAAGCAGACCCAGCAGCACCAGGCACAATGCCTGGTTGCAGGCAATGCTTTTCCCTCCCTTGCCCATCTCTTTCAACACAGTAGTTCAGGGAAATTGCACACAAGAAGGAAGGTTTCACCTTCATTCCCTGAGTTCCTCACTGGAATGAAGCAGCTGATGAGTACTAGAACTACCTGAGCAAAAGGAAGCAGTATCTGCCCACTCAAATAATTGTCCTGTGTCTCTAGGGAGCAGATGGCACACTGAACAGGAGTGTCAGACTGCAGATCCAGCTTATAGACCATGCAACACCCCAGTCACAATGTGGACGGACCACTGACCTGGACAAGCATCCTAACACAGCAGTTCCTGTGGTGGTGCACAGAATTGCCATTTGTGATCTGCTTTCCCGTGCACATCATGAGGAAGACTGTGTAGTAAGTCTTAGTCATCCCACATCACTAAGGTTAATTAATCTTTTCTGCTGCTTCAGAAATGAAAACTTCTCAAAATGTTTTAAAAAGTTACAATGAAAAATGTAGTACTATAAAAATACAAGCTTACCATTTCCCAAACAAACAAGATTATACTTGGAAAGTTATAACCAATCTCAAGCAATCTTTCATCTATATACCATTAAATAGGAGATGCTCAACTTGCACACAACTTAAAATCTCTTGACTAGATTGCACTACACATATGCCATTTAAAAAGCTGTAGTCAGTTTTGCCTGTTTACCATCTGGGTAAATGATTTGTGACACAGGTGTTATTCAAGTTCCAATTACAATTAGTTATCATCATCTTCTTATCTGGAGATTTCAGACAGTTATTCATTACTCTGGTAGTAAAGGAGCAGAAATAAAATGGGCAGTTCTTTCAAAAGATGGAATTTCAGGTTTGGTTACCAAAACAATAAAGGCAGAGATGCTTCCAGATATCCCTGCCTGCCATGACTACTAAAGTAGAACATTATACAGAATTAGAGGAGGTAATGCAACTCACTGCAAAAATCTTCAGTTTGCTCTGTGCAGATCATTATCATCTGTGAAAATCATTTAAACATTCAAAAGGCTCATTCAGAATTACCCTGGAAAAAGGTGTGATGATTTCCTTTCAGATTTTTCTCCCTGCCTATGGGACAGGCTAGGAAACACCCCTCATGCTCCTATTTCTAACTTCTCTATCTTTTAAATACTCAAGACAAAACCAGATGCAATGCAAATGATACAGTCTAGTTCACTTACCCTATGAATAATCCCAGCTGAATGAAGATGTTTGATACCACACAGCATTTGATAAAGAAGATAGGACATTCGTTCATGGTCTAGCTCCATCTGAATCACTTGGCAGAGATTTGCATCCATGAGCTCCATCACTATGTAGCTTACAAGGAAAAGAAAAGAATAATCAGATAATGCCATTTTACTGTATTCTTTCTCTTGTTCATCTTTTCATATGAATACTTTAAAAATAAATGCTCAGCTTTTGTTCAAATCTGACTTACACATCTTGAAATTCTTCCAGAGATTTCTGTGGTGTGAACACATTCAGTAGGCCAATTATCTGCAGGGAGGGTGAGAGGAAGGGTAATTGTACCACAGCAGTAGCAAAGTTGCAGAGTCAACATTTCAAACCTGGTAACTATTATTCTGATACGAACCTCCTGGCATACACTGAAGCTCAAGATGCTCAGTAGCTCAATCAGGCCTAACATGACGTAAACAGACACAAATGATTTTGGAAGTATTTTTCCTCCACAAACCACATGATCTAAAGACACTCTGTATTAACAAGATGATATTCAAATCTTAAAACCTAAGGAGCTTAGTCACTCTTCCTCCTACTTTCAGTTTGAAGACCTGGTAGGGTTTTTTTTTTTGTACATGAGGAGCAATAAAATTAAAACCCAACAAAGACTCCCTAAAAGATACTACTTTGCCACTGACAGATGTGAAGAAACAACTTCATCCAAACAGAAAAACAGGTTCTTACACATGCTTTAGGACATTTTGCATTAAGAATGGATGGGATGTACGGAAAGAGGCCAATCTACTACTCATCTAGAATCCAGCAGGCTTGCAATAGTTTATCACCATACAAATTATGGTATTAGGTGGAACATCCTTCACTATTAGGTGGAATATCCTTCAGAGAATCCATGTATAAAGCATCCTTGAAAATTACAAAATTTTCTCAAAAAGCTAGAAGGCAGAGTAAGTTTCCTATGACACTCTCCCTAGCAGCCAGGAAAAATTTTATCTTCATGATGGGGGATTAAAAGAGAAGAAAAGACTGCACACATCTGACTCTGAAGGAAGAAAATGGCCAACACCAGACTTCTGCAGTTCAACTCCAATAAATTTATTGGAGCCCCATTTCTGTGCTCTTGTCTACTGCACAGTTTCACAAACACCAGACTGCTACTGTTGTCATAGCACAAGATTCTAAACTCTTTCATGCACCAGGGGAAAAAAAGGGTATCACAGCCTACTTTTTTTTCCTCCTATGTATCTATCAGTGGGGTGCACTTTACAGCCATGGTACTCTTACTTGACAGCTGCTTGTAAATTTTAGCAATGTAACACTGACTCCCTTGCTGAGTTTGAAGGGGTATTCAAAGATTGGGCAGGTATTAAAACTACTCAGTAGTAGCTCTTCTGGAAGATCCTTGTACTTATCATGTACAAGCATGCAATGGAAACCTCCTCTGAAGTCACTTTCCAGACTGTACTTGTACAAAGGATAACCTTCCATTTAAGTCTTTCACACCTGAAGCAGGACACTGCACTCACGTTTTTGTGATTAACGCACTTCATAAGAACAAGCTCTCTGTAGGCTCTTTTAGCGTGGGTTTGGTTCTGAAAGGGTCGGCTTAACTTCTTGATTGCAACATTCCGCTCAAGGATGGCATCATAAGCTGCACTGTAATTAAAAATAACATTATTACATCTCTAGTGTCTTTTAACCCATGACAGTTGCAAATATATTTAGCTAATTTGTATCATGTCTGCAGAAACCCCAAATTTCCAGCCTTATCGAGCTTTAGGAAAGTGATATAGCAAGTGTTCTTGTATGCTGAGTGATTCAAAATTTAAAAATATTTCCCAGCTTCAGAGCATTAACATATGACAATCTCTACAATAGACTGCAGTATTTCTGCTTCCAAATATACTGACTTCTTGCCATTCACTGGCACTCAACAACAGACCACCTAAAAAAGATCCAAAACACTTCAACCATAAAAAAGCACATTAATTTTACATAAAATCTTCACACTAAGAGGGAAAAGGCAAGAAAAGTAGGTTATAAAAAGGCTTTATGTAGTTGCTTAACATCCTGACGACAATGACAGCATCAAAGTCAAGACAAAAAAAAATGTTAAGAAAGCTTTAACCTCTAGATGTCACTGGCTTTAACTTGGTGAAAAAAAAATAACATTTTGTTTGCAAACTAATGCCAAGATTGTCATATTATTCAGTGACACAGGCTGTTGATGAACTGATGAAGACAGTTATTGGAGACAACTCCCTTACATATCACATTTCCATGACAGGAAGGCATAGCTTGTTTTTCCTGTAAGAGCTAATACAACAGCTAACTGCTATGCAGACTCAGGAAATATTTATCAGTTACTAAAAAAGTCTCAGCAGGGAAAATATTATTTTCTTGTCTATTCTCAAGAATGGTACTCAAATCTAATGAAGATTATCTGCCAGTAAACAGCAGCATCTATTAAATCCAACTCACTACTTAAAGAAGTGGATTGTCTATGTAGTATGTAGGCTTGAATGATTTGTAATTTATCATCAACAAAACCTCTAGACACTACTAAAGAAAGAAAATAGGAACAACATGTACTGGTAACTTTCTTTGATCTACGTTTTCCACTGTATCTGGAATTCCCCCACCTGCCCCAAGGATTATTTTAGGAAATGCTGCCAACATGGGACTCTTGGTTCTAGCCTTTAAACTTCTGCATTCCCTGTACATAACAGCAGCCTAGAGCCTGTTTCAGTATCAGGACATCTACTTAATATTCCTCTAAGTCAAGCGGGATCAGTTACCAGAAAAAAAAAAAACCCNNNNAAAAAAAAATACAAATACAAACTATCACCACTGACAGCAAAACCTTCAATCCAAAGAATTGCACTGTATGGAGATACATGGGCAAGATTTAACCCCAGTCCCCAGTCCTCATCAGGGTAAACTGGGATTTAACTAAAAAGGTTTAAATTACCACTAGCAGCAATTACAGAATAGCACTAGAGTAATTACATGGTCAATTTTGGGTTCTCAGCTCTAGGAAAGGCAATAAATTTGGAAAACAGGCAGTAGTAATGTATGACTGGCCATGAGAAGGACAGTAATAACATATAAAGTTTTTATTGGCATTTCTATAACAACTACAAACTAGCCAAGCAACTGTCTACATCCTCAGTACATTAACACACATGCAAACAAAATTCAGATCAGGTTTTTTGTTGCTGCTAGTTAATACCAGTAATCTTAATCCCAGAAGATACCATTTCAAAAACTCTAGATTTCTAGAGTTCTTTCTTCGAGTTTCCACTTGCATTTATTACACTGTTTTATTAATCCTGCTAAAACACAAACATTAATTAAAAACCCACCTATACCACATTCTTTTTACACTGATCAAGACAAGATCAAGGTAGTAGAGATCACAGAATTGAGATGATACATTCCTCTAGCTTTCTCTTCCTTAATGTTTTTGTATTTTTATGTACCTGGTTAACATTTTAAGAGTTACAATAAGTTGAAAAATCTGCAAGGTCCTGTGGTATTTACATCCTTCTCAAACATTCTAAAAAGCTTCCAGGAAGGTTAAACCAACATTTCTCTTTGAGGCAACGTTACTGCACAGGAAACAATACCTACAAGCAGCTAGCTGTCAACAGCTTAAATCAATTGGACACTTTTCAGTCCACATAGCAGAGATCTTACTTGAAGAATGATATTATCAAGTCATACGTTCCCAAACTGCATCAGGCACTTACATATGGCAGCCAGCATTGCAAATGCTCACTCACTGGTATCAAGGACTACTCAGATTATGAAACTAAGTGAGACAGACTCCTAACAAATCATCTCAAGAAGTGCAAACATTTACAAGCAGCAAATATTATATAGAGTATTTTTGGCATTTGTTTCACTGCAAGCAGTGTGGTTTAGGATTAGTTTCCTTATCCAGTCTCTTTTCCCCCCATTTATTTATAGGACTCAGCACAGCTGGCTGAATCTGCACAGAAGGGCATCAGTTCTAAGGTTGAACAGGTCAAAAAGCAACAGCAAGAGCCCTTTCTGAGGAAAATTACCATCAGTTACCATTGCTGTTTTGCCTGTAAAAGGTAATTCTCCACAGTCCTTCTCTGTAACATACAACAACTCAAAAAACTTTTTTTAGACATTAAAATTTTAAAGAAACCTTACCATACTATCCCCTGTGCTCCTGATCCTATTGGTTTCAAATTCTGATACCGTTTCAATACGGTGAAAGTTGAGTCTCCAATTTCAACGCTGTAGAAATTGTTGTCACGCTTGCTCCTGCTCATGACGGCAACTTGGTTAGTTCACTTCATCCAAGTTTTCCTTCTGGCCTATGAAGAAATAAAATTTGAAAAACTAAGGTTTTACAACTATATGTTACCTGACATAAGGCAAAACTCCTTTTAAGACACACAAGACACCTCCCAAATAAGCCCCAAGCGCACATGTAAGTTATTTTTAATGTCTGCAGGAATAAGACGGCACATATTTGAAATGTTGTATTTTTAGGAGTGCTCCTAAGGTAGGATTCTAGAAAGTCAAAAATAACAAAAAACTGAAAGTTAACCGATGGTGGCAAAAATCTTAGATGGAAATGACAGAAGATCTAAAGGCAGGAAGCTCCACATCATCCGGAGAGCTCCAAGAGTCCTACCATCCCTTCACACCCATATGTGCACCAAGGGAGCAGGGCTTGGGCCAGACACTCTCCAGAGGCCCCATTCAACCTGAATTGTTGCATAATTCCATAAATAAAAGAGCAACAGAACATGAACAAGTCTTCCAGATACAGCAATCATTAAAATACTCTTGGTCACAACCACCACAAGGAATACTTGACACTGATATGCAAAAACAAATCGAAGCAGAAAAGGAAAACTGGCCTTGTCAGATATCTTTCATGAGGAAAAGTAATAATCACAGAGAGAACAAAAGTAAGAAAAAAGGATGTATATTCCACCAAAGTCTTCTCATATTTAAAAAAGAAATGCAACACCTCAATGCAGATGTTGTTGAGATTTTCCACAAGAGAAAAAAATAAGACTGCATTGTGGCTTTTACAGTAATTTTCTCATTTTTTGAAGCTAGCTGTGCACTTATAACTTCATCTTTACACAGGTTTTGAGTGTAGCTATAAGAGATGTCTAGTAGTACAAGTATTTGACTAGAATTGTCTTTGTATCTTCAGGAGTGAGTCTGCTGTCTTCCATTGTAATTAACTTAAAGAGCATTTTCCCATATAATTCAACAGTCCCAAAGAGATTCTTGCCTTCCATATGCCACAATACTATACATTTGTTAAATTTTAAGCAAGCTTTGAGAACACAGACAATGTAAACATTGTCTCCACAAATAATAACAAATATTGTACAAGTAGCATTCTTTTAAGAATCTATGTATTCCACTTTTAACTATCTCACCGGCATTCACCTCACAGCTAGAGGTACAATCAAAACATTCTGATAGTCTTTAAAGAGACATATTTAACTGATATATTACTAATTAAAAATGTGCTACCTTAATTGGCATTTATCTCAGAAGAAATGAGATAGAAGACCCCTTTTCCAAAATGCTGTCAAAAAAACAAACCTCTGTTATAGTTAACTAAATACCAAAGCAGCTTCTCTCAGTCTTTTGGCAGTTTCATTAAAGGCTTCCTTCCCCAGTTGATAGGGGAGGCATAATTGGGCAACTGGTCTGTAACACAAGGAGAAGTCTGTAGCCAGATTGTACTGGTAGGGCGCAGGTCAGCTTACTAAAGGGAGACCAAAAGCCTAATTTTTTAGCAATACATGACACCAATCCCAGCTCTTTCTTCCCTATCCATCTTACCACTACATCTTTGGATTCTCCCACTTTCTCAACATTCTGTTCACAGATGTACTTGCACATAGTTGTGGAATAAAAATGCCCAACAACATATGATGACAAAACTGCCTGTGAATTAGAAAAGGGAAAATTTCTTGTGGACAGTATAAAATGAGCTAAACACATTTTTGAAAATCAGAAAACAAAGAACCAAGACACTAATTCATGTAATCTTACATTTGTTCATCGTCAGCTTAGAAAAAAGACAGTACCTTGAGTTTATCCACTAAAACTGTATTAAGATCTAGTGACACAGAACAATGCAGAGGATTAGCTGGAACAGCTTAGTAGACAGAGCTCTGTTGTTTGGTATCAGCATCAAAATACTGAAAGCTTAATACTTCACTTTGAATAATTCCTCAGAAACAAATGCAGGGAGGATTGCTCCCCTCCTTCCAAGGTTTCCAGGTGAATGTTGACACTTATCCATTAAAAGTCAGTATTTTGAATAGCCAAAGCCAAGTGTTTAATTGCATTTTCTTTCATTTTGGTAAACTTCATAAAATCAAAGAGTAAACTTCATAAAAACAAAGCAAATATAGTTTAAGAAAAGGACCTTGAGAGATAGTGTTCTCTGAGAAAATAATTCCTTTATAGATTTTACACCTATACCATACATAGTATTATAACCAAACAAATTTTATTGCCTTGAAGCCTTGTAATTTGCTACACATTCAAAACTGTGAAATATGCTTGCCAATATGCACAAGGAAATTTGTATTTACCAAACATTTTACAATTCTTAATAGTATTTTAGTATAATAACAGCATATAAAAGAACTCTGTTTTTACTAATAATGAGAAGGAGGGAGAGGTGTCCCAACGTGAGGAAGGAGCGTCTCCACTTGCTGTTAAATTATCATTCCTGTTTCTGCAGCCTTACATGGCATTCATCAAAAATTATCAGCCCTGTGACAGCAAGAGGTACAGTCTCTCTCTTTATTTTAAATGCATAATCTCCCCCAGCATAAAACGGATTTACACAGTGCTTCAGAAGACAGGTAGCCAATTCTCAAAAAAACCATTTCTTCTTGTACATTCTGTGTGGTGAGTATGGGGTTAAAACAAGCCACTCAGATGTAACGCACTCAGAGAAGCAAAGAGGTCTTAGAAATCACATATGTCCCCAACTGTCAGGCATTTCATCTGGCCATTAATTACAGCTTCCTCAGACTGAACCAGCCCTGACATCCATCTCCTTTGCACCCCTTGCCTCAATATCTCATAACTTCTACACAGTTTTGTCCATCAACCATGGAGAGTATCAGCCTCTCATTTTATAACCAAGCTCACTTCCATTCAGTGCTTTGCTCCCACTCAGCTCAGAACCTGTTGTAATCCCCCTTTCTTCATTTCAATGGAAACATCCTCACAAATGCCTGGTCCTGCCCAGCTCTGTGAACACAGCTCACAGAAGGCTAAAGACTTTTTTTTTCCTATCTGTTAATTCACTGGTGACTAGTCTTATGAAACCTAGCTTCAAAGATCCACAACACCAAAAATCCTATCTTTAAATATTAAAGCAAGTCTAAATTCAGAAATCGTCAGGTTTTGGGATTCTTACACAACATATGTGTGTCGTGTCCTTCAGTAAAACATGATTAAGCTATATCAGATAAATTCACCTGTCTGAAATTTGACATTTTCTTCCATTTTCTAGCAATTTTCCAGAAGCACATATGGAAAGAAAGGGAGGATGAAGATTCCAGATTTCTATTATTAATGAGGAAATTAATAATACATTTGTCCCATTAACTGTCAATTTGTTGGAATGCTGTCAACTGTCAGCACAGAAAGAATCCCACAGAAAACGTCAATTTCCTATGGCACATCAACCATTGGGCCCTTCCTTGAAAATGCTGTGCCTAAGTAAACGATGGCTGTCGCCCTGATTTTTTCAGCCTTCTCTTCTGTTTTACAGTTCCATGGTTTGGGTTTCTTCTCAGGCTTTGGGTGAACAAAGCAATGTTTTCCTAGTTTCAAGGAAAGTTTTCATTCCTGTTCTTAGAGATATGGACAGCTGATGGACAGTTGTCTTGACCAATGGGATGGGGAGAGGTGTCAACCTCCCCTGGCCTTTGTAGAAATACTATATAATGGACTCAGATTCTTTTAAATAAACGCAGTTTCAGTTCATGCCTTCTGATCAAAGTGTGAGTGTGTGTTTGTGTGTGCGTGACGAATTGCGTCAGATGGCAACCTTTTACTGGCAGCCTGCAGTCAGTCAAGATAAGGATATTTCAAAACTGAATTCCAAGATATTCCCGTGTGGTTACTACTCCTTCATATTGTCCTAAGTATTGTTTACCCAAGGAAGCACAACAAAAACATAGGAATTGAAAGTAACACTATATTCAGAGTGAAATCCCCTAGGGACCCACAAGGCTCGGTATAAGTTTTATTCTGAATTCACTAATAGCAACTACACTTCAAAAGTTCTTCAGGAGACTTCAGATGGTCAATATTTTCCATTCCTGAGTTCTGTACAGCCTCGTACAGTTGTGAAAACAAATATGGATGCATTAAAAATACAGCTCCATGAAAATGCAAGTAGCATTTATCTGCGACAGTTTCATGGCTAACCTTAAAAAGTATGGACATTTTTACGTTGTTTCAGTGACACCTCCCCCTCCACAAATGAATAACACTAAGAATGAAGTTTGACCAAAAGTCTTCCTCCAACTTTAAAATATGAATATTTAAAATAGAAAAGAAAGCATGTAGAGCATTGTTCATACCCAAATGTGCACACATTGGCCATTTGCTTCTGCTTAAAGAAAGGCATGTACCTTTAGCATGTCTCAACAAGACTGGTCTTTGCAGACTTCAAGATATCTGAAAACAGCATAATGCTGCATTTCAACACTAAATTCTATCTCTAATACAGAAACCGTTCAATTTATTAATTAAAATACAGGACAATGTATGGACACTATAAGTTAAAATGTTTTTCCAGTACAGCATAATATATTGGAGAAACAGATGGGTTTGGGATAGAAAGGTACCTTGGGAAAGGGAGAAGTTAATTCTTTGCTCATACCTCTTTCAATTTGAAAGCCTTACTGCATGTGTGCATTAAAAACCTTGGAAATGGCCAGATTTCTAAAAAAAAATCCAAAAACTTGCAGTGAGAAATTACATAAACAATAGAAATATATTTGGTAAACTTGCCTTTGCAGAATGTATAAATTGATTTCTTTAGAAGGCAGAGAGAGACAGCTTGATACTAATTCCAGACCCTGTATCATTTAATGCTTTTTTACACAATCGACACCACTGGTCAGTGCTCTAAAGGGGCCTCCGGAGTAAGAGAGCTTTAACTCTGAAGAGCACATGAAGGTAACGCGTTTGGACTTGAGCTGGCACCAGTGTGCCTTCATCGAGGTTGGCAGTTGTGCAGAGCTCATGGGACAGACGGTTACCAGGCCTGTCCTCACCGTGACACTCCGGCTGCACTTAGGCAATCTCAAATTTTACTTTAAAATCAATCCAGGCTCATCTGCACTAGGACTCCAAGAAGTTTAGCTGAAACAGTAGGTAAATAAAAACTTTCTCAGCTCATGGGCCCCTGATTAAGCACAGCAAGTTTATGTATCCACAATTAGAAATAAGTTAGAAAACCATGTGCTTTCCCCAAGACATCTAGGTATTTACCTTCTGCACAGCACCACCATGAAACAGTATTTTCTTGGCTATGACACCTGCTAGCCTTCACATGAAATACAGACCAAGACAGTGTTTTTCAAATCGGAGATCACTTTGAAAACAATGCATAATTACGCGCAAGGTTACTTTGCCTAGGCAGAGACCTGAATGCTTGCATTCCAGGCATACAGAGGAACAGAAATGGAACAGGTCTTGAGAAAGAAAGCCTCTCTCACTTTAAATAAGAGCACAAAATATTTTACAACCTCTTCTGCACTTTCCCATCACTAGAGACACTGACAACAGGAAAGCTTCAAGGTTGCATTAAAAATAGACAAAACCATGTATTTGAGAGGCATCTCTTCTGTTCAGACAAAGAAATGGAACCCCAGCAATAATTTTGCCAGTAAGGATATGGAAATAGAATAGGCCAGAATACTGCCAACTTAAAGGGTGGAGAAACATTTGCTTTGTACAGCTCTCTTAGACTGCTCTTAAGTGCTGGTTTATAACTTCATTAGACAACACCACACAAAAATCCAGGATACATCCTATGCTACAATGCAGGAGAATCCTTTTATGTAAGAAATTATACATACTCAGCTTATTTCTATGTCAGTGAAGAACACAGCTGAGAAGATGTTTTCATACCCCAGTACCCTGAAATACCGTAAAACATAAGAAATGAGAAAAACCAGATATGGGAACAACCATCATCAACTGCAAGTTTTGCATTAAATCAGACTTGATTTTCATGTCCATGATTCCTACAGCAATCCTCTCCTAAACAAGCAAGCATCAAGTGGGCTAAGTCTTGGAAGAAACTTTGGATGCTAAGCCAGCCAACAGTCTTTGGAGTAAGACACGTCCAAGGTACAACACAAAAACCAACAGTGACCTGCCTACCTGTGCTGGCAAAACTGTTCTACAGCGAAAGATTACTACAGGAGCTGCTCAGAGGTAGGACTGACAGTAAATGAAGACCATGACAGTCGAAGAGGCGCAGAAATGGAAGAAGGCAATTTTAAAATAAAACAATTACATATACTAACACATTAAATAGTAATATAATCAACATAATATAACAACATAAGCTACCTATCAGTGATGATTCAGTAACTCCATTTAGAAGTTAACTCCACCTAACACTATGAAAACAAATGTAGGAATCTGTGGTAGACCTAGAAAAATCCAACAGTTCTTCAAATACATGCTAGTTAGCTGAATGCAAAATAAATGGACAGTAACGTTCTTGAATTAATGAATTTTATTTGATTTCTTTGTGAAAATACAGTTCACACACAGCTGATTTGTATGCATCATGTGTTTTTGAATGCTTGTCTAATTTTCAGCTGTCATGTTTAAAGGTTTCTGGACACCTGCTAAATGGATAGTGCAAACACAGCCTAGTTTTCAGATACGCTTCAAAGGCTCAAATTTAGAAAACAAAAGAATTGTTTTAAGGGTAACTTCATAGCTCATTCAGTTAGTCTCAGAAGTAATTACGGTTTTAATGTGCTGTTTGTCCACGCTGCCCTCGAAACTGAATGTTGTAGTTTGCAATACTTCCAGCTCTGTTAAATGTTAATGCAGATAGAGCATTTGGAAAAAGGAGTTAACATTAGCTGGGTGAAAACTGCAGCAAGATACTACTAAGCCATTACAAATGCCAAAGATGTCTAAAAACCTGAAGCTTATTCTAAAATGGAATATTCTCACTGATGACTCTAGGATTTGCATGGCTTTCACATTATGTTTTCACAGATCAGATGGTTCTGAGCTGATCAACCACCACACGGTTACAGCACTAATGGAAAGTCTACAGCTCGGATCGCAGCACCTATTTCCTACGTGCAATTATTAAATAAAACCACAAATATACTGGAGCGATTCTTGTGTAGCTCAGATGTGAAGCACAGCACAGGCACATTTCTTACCATTACTACATTTTAATGTATCTTTGTCCACCAAGAAGTCAAGCTTCACTAATTACAGATTCAGTAAAGCAAAGCTGAACACTAGATCTCAGTGTTCACCAAGAAAAGAAGTGCTCAGGCTGGGGAAACCTGCATAAACACAACACTACATTTACATTTCTATGTTATTACTTGCCTACTGCTTTCAAGTTCAAAGTGAAAAGGGTACTGTCACTCCAGTTTGCTCAAAGACAAGAAATTTAAGGCACATTATTTTTTTTTTTTTAACTTTAGGACTGTTACATTTTTTAATAGCCATTTTTATATGGAAAATTCAAAGCCAATTATTTGAGTTCCCAACAGAACCTGTTGAGTATTTAACAATAAACAGATGGCTTTCTCCACTAAAGATGGTAATTTCAGAAAAGATGACAGGTATGGAAAAATAAATTTGGCTATAAAGCAAAATATTCCTGAATACACAACAGCAAATGAAACTTAAAAAAATGTAATATGGGCTGTTTAAATCAAGGAATTACTTTACTGGTTTGGCAAACATTCTTGCCAGATTGATAAATCTCTTGCATAGATTTAGAGCCCTCTGTGTTAATCTAACTCTGTTCTCGGTACAATTTAACAGGGAACAACTATGCAGAGTCCTAAATGAATAAACAATGAACAAAATCCATTAACACGAATGTAACCTTTGCCATAATTTAACATTGCAGTTTAAGGTTCCTATAGTGACTAACAGCATGCTCCAGCTGGATCACACGATGACTTTTTCTAGTCATCTAGGAAACCAGATTTAGTTTTCTTCGTATGTATCTGCCATCTCACCTTATTAAGACAGCTACTGTAATTTGAGGAGTCTGCTAGAGGGGGAGGACATACAGAGAAATAAACCACCCCCTTCTCCACTCCAGCCATAATTTCTTGGCCAGTAGTCACCTTATTACAGTTTCCAGAAAAGTTCATCTATTTGAAGGTAAATTGCAATGGACTGAACTTAATTATGCATTCCAAAAGTCACCTGGCAGCCCTTAAATAACAAGGAGGTGACTACCACTCCAACAGCACAGGTTCACAGTGTCTGACAATCTGATTTTAATCTTCACAACTGATGTCTTTCCCCAGTTACCAGTTCTCTTCGGAACAGGTAACTAATCCTATTACCTTACACAGAGGGAGCTTTCTTGCAATGCTCACCTCCAGATGTAAGTATATACAGAGCATAAAGGGCCTCAAGATCCACAAGGTCCTAAGAGTTTACACCCTGATCAGTAGTGACTGAAGAGTTCTTCTAGGTCCTGAATCAAAACAAAAAAATATTTGAAATTTACCAAGGAGAACACGAAGACAAAAATAACAACAAAGCAGAGTCTGAATTAGTAGAGGAACATTTGGGTGGTTTTTAAACCCATCTGTAAAACACACAATGAGGATCATGCAGGAGATTAGAATCCAAGTGCCCTGAGGATGAACTGAGGATGTTCTAGGGAAACACCAGAGCTACTGAATTTATCAAAAATTCTTCAATGATTTCCATGCTCAGCCCTCTATTTTCTCCTCTTACAAAAATAGGTGAACTTTTACCTTTTATATTGTTGTAGTAGAATTTGAGGGGCGGGAAAGGAAAATTTTCTTCATAGAAAAAACAACCAGCAACTTTTTCCTTTTTATCTAAATTACACTGAGTGAGCTTCCTACATTTTAAGTCCTCCCCACCCTAATATTTATGTACTTTATAAACTACAATGGAAGGCGGCAAAATGAGTCCATAAAATTTCGTATCTACTGAAAACCAGCCTCCAGCTTAGAGACAGACTAGGAGTCATGCAAATATAGATACATGCAAAAAAGGAGCTATCCTTTCTTATCCATGCAAAAAATGCATGTTTTGTTTTTCACCTTCATTAAACTGACCTGCTGCTTCTTTCAGTCAGCCCACGAAGGGGCTGTGCCAGCAGCTCCAGCACCTGGGTAGAGCACAGGTAAAGAGCCTGATCGTCAACCATCTCTACCACTGGGAACTTCCTTGTTTGCTATGAGGGAGGGACAGGAGAGGGGAATTATTACTGGCAGCCAGGCAAGAATCTCTCCAGGAAAGAGGAACATACTTATTTTCCCAAGCAGAGCTTCCAGTAGCAATAAATGGGAAATGCAGCTCCCCGAGTTTTCTCTGTTCATGCAGTTCCTCATCCTCTCTTGAAAAAGCCAATTTCACTGACACTGAGGACAGACATGTTCTGAGGTGTCACTGAAGCAGGGATTATATTTGCAGAGATAGGAACCTGAAGCTGGTATGTTCTCTAGCACTTCCCCTGCCAGACTTATCCAACCAATACTACAGCATCTAATCAAAAGTAAATGTTTCTACTAAGGATTGTGGTATTTTGTGAACCTCACCCCAAATGGTTTAAAAACTCACAATAAAAGGTTAATAACAAAATCAGGAATGAGCTCAAACAGCTAATTTTCAACATTATGTTTTTTGCACCAGTGCTGCAACTCCCTGAATCAAATCACATTCAAATACTAGTCAGCCTGAAATAGCTATCACTCACAGGTGCAATCACCAGTGCCAAAATATTAACAGCTGAACCTGAAATTAGGGAAACCTGAAGCTGGAGACTTTTGTATTAGGCAACTGGAACCGGAGCTTTTCCGCTTCCATGTCTCAAGTACCTTGCAACAGTCTGAAACACTGTCAGAAGAAACTAATGATTCAGAGGCTGATTAACTGTAAGGAAAGACCTCCGACTTGCAGCCATAAAATTAAGACTGTAACTAGCAGAACACTGATACTGTCTGTAAACAGATAGTATAAGATCACACGCAGACATGCAGAAAGCCACAGGAAACATTCCTGTTGTTAAACACTGCTCCAGGTGAGCCATCTCCTAGCACTCCTGGGGCAGCTGAACAGACAGAACCACCAAAGCTCCACCTGCGACCTCACACGCTGCTCCCCGTGGAGCGCAGGCAGTCAGCACCTCCACATCACATCTCCCTCAGAAGCTCAAAGCAAGCATTTATGCAAACCAAGTACAACATACCAGTATTTTCTCATCCTGCCTGCTGAATAAGGGTCAGCAGCATCAACGTCAACTGCAGAACCTGCATTCACAGCTTCTGAGTATCCACTATATAAAAATCAGTATTACTTCACATTTCTAAAGCAAATTCTCATATTGTGAAACATCTCTTGAAAAACATCCAAAATGTGCCGATAATTTCTGGTACCACTAAAACACTAGCTTTGTTTAATATCAAATTCAATTCATCTGAGAATGGAACTCTTTAGTAAGATGAAACTCATCACACACCTTGCACATGCAGGATAATGAAGAAACAAGCAACAAATGCAACCACAGTAAATTACTTACAAACAATATAAGTTTTGCAGTGATCCTCTTTTCAAAATAGACTTTTTTTTTGCTTTTTATCAGTAAACTTCCTATTGAGAAGATTCCACTTAATCAACCTTCTTCCTTTTGCATCTACATTTCTCTACATGCAAGACATTGTCCCATAATGCCATTAGTCTACATATTACAGCCCTTCTACTAAAAAAAAAATCCTAAAAAAATGCATATAATAGTCATTCAGGGAGAGTTAAGGCATTGCTTGTTAATGGCACAGGACAATTAAAGAGACTGTCATAAAGCACAGGAAAAAAGCCATATGGGCTGTATGTTTCTGTTTATATTACACACACACGTATTACCTAAACCAGTCAGGTAACTGATTCAGTTCTGGCACTTTGAGCTACTCAATTTTATCTCTCTTTTACAACTGTGACTAAAGCAGCCGGTCATAGAAGAAATTATCCAGACGTTTGATTTAGGGCCTTCCTGCCAATTACGTAAAACACTCATTACAGCCACCAGCAGCGATAACTTCATCACATAGGAAGTTAAACAAAATTAAGATTCAGAAAACAGAAAAATGAGAAGATAAGCCAAAATAGGAGACTTTCAGTAGCCTGAAGGCAAGGAAAGAAAGATGCATAAGTGAATGCATGCTATCAGCTCCATGAGAAAGTGACAATTTGTGCTTGCTTATCTACCACTCATTCCTTCAGCCATCTCCCTCTCCTCTAAGCAAGCAGGAGAGCTGGCCAGTTTGTGAGAGGGAAATGAAACCTCACATTTCGTCATCATCTGTGATTATTACACACCAGGTGCTATCCAGACTTCCAGGTTCCTGAAATATAACAAAGGTACATAATCTAAACATGAAGCTAGCTCTAGAGAAAGACACCAACATCAACACTTAAACCTCCTGAAAGCTGCACTAAGAGTTACAAAGCTTGAGATTTACCCAAACCTTATCTGAGGTTTTCAAGCTGATTTTGGTGATAGACACAGTCCTGGTAATCCAAATCAGCAGCAAGTAAGACAGCTACACATACATATATCTTCCCAGCATTTCCCACAGTCAACTCCTACAACACAGCTGCTCTGGAATACCAGTGCACCCCCTCTGGAAAACCTTCACCTGCCACCAATAGCACTTAACTAATTCCTACCAAGTTACAGATCACTTCTAGTCTAGTTTACCACCCTGCCACTCTGCTGCATTATGGTATTTTGTATTACATGTTTTCCAGAGGGCTGTATTCTGTGATAAGGCTACATGCGACAAAGCTTAAAATGCAGGAAGCTGTACAGTGAAATGATGTATTTACAATGGAGTACATTGCAAAGGTCCTCAATTCTTATATATTCTTCTTTTATTAAGTCAGTAGACATCAGCAGAGATTCTTTTAGAAAAGTATCTTCTGTTCCCTTTAAAATAGGTTTTAGATTAAATGCCAGGAGGCTGTAAATGAGGCAGACAGGCTGCAGCGTGCAGTATTAAGTACCCTGTAAACTGGCATTTCTAGATGAAGACTCTAATCCTATCTTTCCTCTTGAGTTTTTTTTATGGACTCCTGAACTGTGACTTTAATTAACCATGAAAAAAATTATTAGGTAGCATTTCTCTAGAACAAGCATTATCAGAATGAGTAGTCCTATATCTACAGAAAAAATTCACTCTGCAAACTCTGCTGTGCTGCATTTGATAGGAGAACATCTTTACAGCTTCTCCAGTTTAATGTCATATGAAGCTCCACTACAGATTGGTTCCATGATGAATCCTGTTATCACAATACAAGAAGTAACCCCTTGTGTCTTCCAGATCAGTTTTGTCACAGAAATCATAAAGCACAATAGCTTGAAGACAAAACTTGTGTAACTGTACATTTTGGCAAAGAAGCTGTTATGACAACAGATTAAAGGACTATTCTTAGCAAAATTCTCCTTTTCAGAAATAATAGGATAAGACAAGGATCTTCCAATTCCTTAATCCTTTTTCAAATAAAAGATTATAGAAAAGAATGGTAAACAGGGGAAAAAATCAAGGTATGCATTTTTCAAAAAGCTTAAAATATTCAGGTTTCTTGCAGGGCACTATTTGTTAATTTAATTTGGTTTGGGTTTTTTTTAATAATGCTCTTAAAATCTGAAATCAGTGAAAATTCAGTAAAGCAACATTTCAACAAACTGTTCTATTTTAAGCATTCAATTTAACTGTCAGAAGTGCAATCTGAGGGCCTGCTGCTAGACCCAGAAAACACATTTCATCATAATCATGCCTAAAACGTGACTGAAAAAAATGCATTCTAAGGAATGCCATTCCATATTGCTTTATGTAGCTCCCTTTTGGCAGAATCATGTGTCATGGCCCACTCAACTTACTCAGCTACTTGAAAAAGCTTAACCATCTCTAACTTGAAATTGACAATAAAAGAATAAATCTGGGCATAACACTGTTCCAGCTGACTACCTAAGGGACCACTAATTCCCACCACTCCACACAGTCCTCCCAGCAAATGGCAGCTCTCTGCACATCCAATGACCACTGGCAAAGCAACAGAGGCAAACCATCAGCAAAATATAACTGAGTGCTTCAATGAGATCTGCACAAGTTTAGAAGCAAAATCATGCTCCAGGATTACTCTTGGGGTAGGAGGAAATGCTTGTTCTTTAACCTCTTCTTGCAGGGGAAAAAAAAGACATATAAAAGCTAAATGTTTCGGCAAAAAAAACCAATTAAATGGTTCTTTAATTGTTTCAAAGGACAACAGCAAACAAAGGTACCAAGTGACCTAAAATAGTAATTAAATATCAGTGATCAAGAGGACAATAGCTATAGAACATTAGAGGAAGGAAGGATTTGGGTAACAGCTGGGAAAAAAGTTTTCAGAATGTTTTAAAACTACATTAATTTTAACTTTTAATCCCAGCTACGAAAACTTAGAATCCAATTATGCATGTGCTACTTTTGTTAATTCATGCATTTATCTGTGAAATACAAGCAGATTAATGTGCTATGAAATCCTGTCTAAAGTATTTGGCATAAAATACCTCTGTAATAAGAGCTTTAGAATGGAACAAAAAACTCCAACACGTGACAACTGCAGCACTAAGAATTCCTTCAGAGATACCTCTTGTAACACAATACAATACTTTGCACAATAATTTCATGGGAGTGGGGTGGGAAGGAAGGCAGCACATTTCAAAATAAAGCAACTAGTTTCTGGGAGTTTGTAGGACACTACACTAATAGGAATAGTCTGTTCTGTTGTCCCATTTCTCTTAGACTTCAGTAGTGCCTGATGCTGTGCCCCAGGGTATGGGGTTTGCGTGGCCAGGTCTTGGTAGCCGGGGGACAACCAGGGCGGCTTCTGTGAGAAGCTGCCAGAAGCTTTCTCCATGTCCAGCAGAGCCAAAGTCAGCCGTGCCGAGACAGACAGTGCCACTGGCCAAGGCTGGCCCAGTCAGGAATGATGGGACACCCTGTGCTAACAGCTCGCACTGGGTCTGGCTGAGCTACAGATCATTTTCCCACAGCAGCCCTCACAGTGCTGGGCTTTGCACTGGGAGCTACAAAGGGGTTGATAACACACCAGATGAGTTATCAAATAGCCACCAAATGTGGCTATTACTGAGCAGAGCTGGCAGCATCAGAGCTGGCTCTCCAATATTCCCCCCCATCAAGGGGCTCCCATCTTAGGAGGGCGCACAACTACAGGCCAGCTGACCCAAATTAAAACGAAATATTCCTTAATCTATGACAGAAGTTCCCCAAGATAGCAGGAGTTTGAGAATTTCCTTTCTTGAAATAAGATTATTAGCCTTCAGAAGCACTGCTGTGCACAGTGCACTAGCGCTGGTGGATATGCCTACAAAGAGTTGCAAACAGAAATTTTCTAAAGAAAACTAAGAATTTCAAATAAACTAAGACAGGGGGAGAATAAAGTAGCCCTCATCACAAGAAGGTCTTCTGATTTTCCCACAATGCCATGGTAGTATTATCAAAACCTTTTTATGTCCAATATAATCTTATTATAAACTGAACTGTCTTTCTTCTTCCATCATCTTGACACTAAAGTGGCAAAAGAACCTTGTAATGCTTTTTAAAAAACAGCAAAAGAAACCCTGCCTATTGTTCAACCAGGATCAGTTTTGCACTGCTGCAACTGTGCAAATGAAAGTCACCCACTGCTGGAAGGCTCTGCTGCTCATTAAATGAGGTGCTGCCATTCACAAGGACCTTCCTGTTACTGTGTGCCTCCCGAGTATTCACTTCTTAGTGAAGTGAATCATGTTCATGTTACTACTCTTCCTTCTGTGAAGGTGACCAGGATGTTTGTCACCATCCAAAACACAACAAACCATCCAGAATTTATCAAGATTTATGTTGGTTGGCGTGTCAGCCACGGCATTCACTTTTACTGTTTCCATAGTAAAACTTAACATTAGGATTACATCTTCAAAACTATGTATTTTTACATGGTACTACAAGTAAGCATTGTGACGTGTATTTACTCCAACATCATCTTAGGTGTTAAAACTACTACAGAATACATCTAGAATTCTCAAGGATGTGCCATCCCTAACACCAGATTTTCTACACAATTCTCTCAAGAGTCACACATGAGCAGCGGTATCCACGTATTAAAATACTATAGGTTCATACCAGGGCAGCTGCTTTGTTAAGATACAAAACACTTACTCAGCGTTGTAACTGTCTGTACTGCTCACCTCACTTTCACTAAGACATCAGGTTGGTTTTGCTAAATAGGCAAACATGTAAGAACTTATAGAAACAAATCAGATGCAGGTCATCTTCTCAAGGCAGTACAAGCATTAAAGAGAGATTTATGGATCTACCATGGCCCTTTTTCTTTCTTCCAGTTCCTTTCCTCCTGCCACCCCTCTGCAGTTGTGACCAGCTGGAACCCAGCTGGCTTGCTCCATGAAGCTGCTTGCTGGGATAACCACACTCCAGCTACGCATAAGGAACCACCACCCGTCCAGCAGATCGAAGCCCTGCAGCAGCAGACGCCAACTTGCTCCTCCAATACAGAAAGCAAAACCTGGACTAACTTCAGCTGGCTACCAGGCTGCTGACTGCCAGCTGTTTCTTTAGAGATGGGTTTCTAAGTTCATCACAGGCATGACAGGTACCATACCCCCTTTTTTTTGGCCTTTATGCTAGTCTGGAAGCACTTCTGGCCTAGTCAGCTGGAAAGTTCAATGCAGGGCAGAAAAATCTGTATTGCCACCGGCAGATTTGAACTAAGATGCTTATCACATCTCATTATTTTCCCCTTCAAAACTTCTAACATAGTTCCAAGCAACTTAGTTGACCTAAATCACCATGCCTTTGTTTTGCCAACTTCCTCAAGCTATTTGGAAAATAGAAGTTTTAAAATCTATAAACAGTAGACTTATAACACAGCTTGGAAGCAACTTTGGTAGACCATCTACAAAACAAGTAGAACTTCAAACTTGTATTCCCCTCAGGCTGCTTTGGACCTTGTCAAGTCTAAAGTCTCTATGGATGAAGATTCCATGGCCCTCCTGGGCTCTTGATCCGTAAGAGGAGGTGACTGCTACACCAAGACATTAATTCCCTCATGACCTACTGAAACTTCCATTTTGATGTATCGCAGCCATTGACTCATTCAGAGAGGCAAGTGGCTCCACCAGCTCTATAGCCCCATGCTTAAAGCTGGTTAAATGCAGCAATTATGTTCTCCCTCAGGCTGCAAACCCAGTCCTTGGTGCACCCCCAGGTACTGGAGCCCCCAGCGGAAGCCGGCGCTGGATTCCCCCGTTAGTCTCTGCCCAGTGCAGGTGTGTGTGAGCCCACAGCGCTGCAGGGACTTTCACAGCCCGGAACAGCTGCTCTCGTGCCTGCGGGTCAGGCCCTGCCCTGCGCAGCCCGCTCAGCAATGACCCTCCGGGGCGGCCAAGGGGCACAGGGCGCCAGGGGACACTGCGCGGCCAAAGTGGGGGGCACTGCGCGGCCAAAGGGGGGCATAGCGCGCCAAGGGGGGGCACTGCGCTGACTGCTGCTCAGCAGGAGCCCCAGCTCCTCTTCTACCCCCCAACCAACAGCTGAACAATCAGTTTCATTTTATAAACCTCGGCATTTCCATGACTTTGGAGATTCCAGTGAGAAGCAGGATACCCACTGTTCATCATTCTTACTTCACAAAAATCAAAACACCAGGCTTGAGACATTTCAACTTTTGTTGAGAAGGGGAAAGGTAAATGTTTGAATGGACATAGACTACATGATGGGACCTTTTAGCCATAGTTCATAGTCAGAAGAATACATACTGGGTTAAGACATTTTCCTGCACACTTTTATATATATTTATATAAANAAAATCAATAATTACAGTAAACAGCTGTCCAGTAACACCACAGAATCAAAGTTTGCCCTTTTGGTTTATTTTAAGTGTACACACAAATGAGCTCGTATACAGTATTTGCTTTGTTTGCAACAGAACTGACCACTGAGCTGAAGTATATTTTTCTGTCGGTCCTCATTTTACCATTAGTCTGCAATATTCAGCTAAGAATGATTAATAAGCATCCCATCTGTTCACATATCAAGCAGCATTTATCCAACAATAAAAATGACAGTATGGGCAACAACAATTTTAGTATCAAGCTTATAGGCAATCAATTTAAACAGAAAAAAACCCCCAAGAATTAGTCCTTAATAACTTAAAAGAAAGAAAAAATATTTAAAGTTAAGGAGAAATGCGCAGCTGTTAATTATAAGCTTGGAACACCAAGATTGTTATCTCTTCACACACATGAATACCTTAAAAAAGTATTTCAGAATCCATGGCAAAACTGTGGTGAATTTCACAGCAGACAAGCAAGATAAGTAGCCTCAACTGAATTTTTAAAGAGCTTTCAAATGCCAAGAGATCCTTCCATAACATAAATGGAAGCCTGTTTCTGCAGGTCTTGAATTAAAGACCAAGGGCTTTTTTAAAGGAAGCATTTCCAGCAATAGACATTTAGCCCTTATTAAAAATAAGGGACTCAAAAGAAGATTGGTCTAATTTCCAAAGTGAAACACTATAAATATTGAAAATTATAAATACAGGAAAACTCTATACATAGAGTACTTTTTTGCCAGGGGGAAGGATTGGGAGGCTGGGAAATGAAGGTTAAGAAATAGCACACCATACTTTTTAGGAGACTTAAGAAGGACATTTGTATTTGTCCAGAATGCTGGATCAATCCTCAGAAATGGAGAGCTAAATGTGTACTTTCCATGCATGTTTTAAAGATGCATCCAAATAATCAGGCAATCGAGGAAGGATGAAAAAGAAACCAAAACATATATACAGTAAATAGCCATTTACACATATACAGTAAATAGCCATATACAGTAAATAGTTAGTAAATAACAGGCATAAAATAAATCCAGTTGCTAACATCTTAAAACATTTATGTCTTAATATTTGCAAAACAATTCTACCTAAAGCATTTGCAAAGAAGGTTACACCTGCACACCTAATAAGCCATCAAAAGCCTTGGTCCTTGAAGAGCAGGGTTAGAAGTAAAAATACAAAAACCATACACAAAAGGCAACCCTATTTCTGCCTAGAACGCACAGTCCAAAAACTACAGGACCTGGAACCCTCTTAGATCACCTTAGTAATATTTCTGATCTAGAAGTCTCTATGAAGTATATGGGAGCCCGCAAGATGCATAAATGCTTATACAAGCCAGTGGTCTAAAAAACTGGTGAACTTCTGCAGTGGGAGACATTAAAATTCCTCGTTTCAGAGTACAACTTTGTACATCCTCGGCAACTCTGAATTAGTTTTGGTTCAGAAGATACTTCTCTCTCTAGTCTCCTATCACACTTTTGCCTGGCTGGCCTTGAAAACCATCAGCACCTGCAGGCAGCCTGCAATGTGCCTGGTCCCAGCCCTGGCATCCCATGTTACGCATCCTACTGTCAAACTAGCCGGTGTAACACATCTTTGAATCCAGCGGGGAAAAAGGGAAGATGGCTGCACTCAGAGACCGAGATCAAAGCAGGGGACTATTTGAAATTCAACATTTTTATTAGCTACTATTAGAAGAATCAAGAGCTTCCTTTCATTATATACAAGGAACTCTGAAGTAAGTCAGTGAAATCACTTTGTCAGAACCCTTAAATAAGTTTGGCCCAGATTCACTTCATGTTACAGTTTGAACCATTTCCAAGTTATCTAGCACACGGATATATTTGCAGACACATACTGAAGCACATCAGTAACTATTCTGCCGTGGAAGTGCATTTGTTGGCACCTCTAGAACTGTGACCAGGTCTCATGTGACCTAAAACACCATCACTGGTTAAGTCTCCACACCTGTAAGTAAAACCCAGCTGCAATGAGTAAACTTGCTCAATTCCACATGCACATGCCCTAGGGCAAGTAATACTTTCCATCCCCGAAGAAGCATAACACCCTTTGTGTTTGTACTATCAGATAGGCCAAAGCGTGTAGGATTTGTAGACTGCCTGAAAGCCTTCAGCAAGCCTGTTCTGTACAACAGTGAGATTCAAAACCACACCATACGTGCAAAGACATTATTGTAGTTGAGGAGTGGAATAAATAATCAAGTGGAATTTGTTTTTGTAGGTTATTAAAGGAGCTCAGGTCAAACTTCGCTGATGGTACTGCTCCAGGCAGAAAAGCATAAAAGAACAGGCTTTGGAGGGAAAGCGGGATGTAACGACACAGAAACCAAAAGCAAAAGATATTCTGCAAAGAGACAGCTCACTCCGATTGAAAGAAATTTAAGAATTAAAAGGCAAAAGAATCAAAGCCACTGCCGGTCACTCCCAGCCCATGTAACTAGAGCAGTTACATTACCCCAGAGAAGTAATTTTTTGCTTTAGGAGGCATTTTTAAAAGCAAGGTCACGGTAGTTGCCCACGGAGGGCTGCATTCCCACCCCCCCGCCCTACAACGCCACTTCCCCGAGAACGGAGCGGCCGGCCCGGCCTGCCCGGTGCCCCCGCTGCCGGGAGGAGGANGCTTCGGCGCCCCGGCTGCTCGGGGCCCGCGCATCCCTGCTGGGAAGCAGCATCGCTCTGCTTCCTCCGCGCCCTTTCCCCTGGAGCAGTTCCTTTCCTGGATTACGCCCGGCAACCAGACCTCTCTTCCTGCTGGGGCTTTCATGAAATATTTGCATGTTTTCAGGCCTTTGCCCTGGCGCTCTGTGCCAGTGCGCTGGCACCCTCCCTCGCACCCTGGCATCGGTGCTGCTCCCAGGCATCTTTCACGGCCCTGGCAGCTCCAGGCTTCCCGCTACCCGCCTGGCATGGCAGTGCTTTATCTCATTATTGGGCACCTGGAGTAGTGTAACATTTTCTTGTTCTGTATCTCTTCTGGTGTAGTTTTGCCTTTGGTTCCTGGCACCTGACATGAGTACTCTCTCCTTAGACTTTAAATATTTTCCTTGGTATATCATTGTGCGGTTTTTTCTTGTTTAGTTGGAGTTTTTTTCTGGTTTTTTTTTTTTTTTCCTTTTTCTTCGGGAAGGTCTCTGCTTTCAGACAAAAGGAGGCCACTCAGCAAGCTGCAGCAAGCCTTGGTGTATTTTTACTGCAAGAAAAGGTCCTGTGAGCAGTATTTAAAAATATATTGAAAGACAGAAGGAGTAATCGTTTTTGTTCACAAAGCATCCATAGTAAAGAACAGTGATATTTTTTTTGCACCAAAATGGATTAGCATAATACACATAGTAACTCAGCTGAGTGGGACTGTATGAACGGACACAAGGTGGCTTAAACCACAATAGCTATTTTGCAAGTAAATGCCTGATTATGTCTATAGTCACTTTTAGAGACGTTTAAAATAGAAACAAGATATGCTAGGCATGTGCCCCTGCAGAACGGCTTCACTGAGGAGGAAAGACCTTGTCAACCTGAGGAGAGGTGCTGGACCTGGTGAGGCAGCCCCACCTGCTCCCTGAACAACCACCAGTGCGCCTAAGAAAACTGACGGGCGACAGCAGTAGGTGACTCTCTTCTGGAGGTTTGCTGACCTGACATGCTCTCTAGAGGGTGTGCTGCTTCCCAGGAATGTCACTGCGGGACTGCCCAGCCTTGTGCTGCCCCTTGTACTGGCTGTTACCTGCTGCTGATTTTCATGTGGGCATCTCTGGTACAGCTAGGAACAGTCTGAGGGGTATGGAGAGGCATTACAGGGCCCTGGGAGCAGCATTAAGGCACTCGGGAGCACAAGCACGTTTTTTTCATCAGTCCTTTCGGTCAAAGGGATGGTGTTTGAAAGAGCCACTTCCATCAGAAGAGATCCATAGGAATTGTGGGTACTTAGGGGGCTCAGTTTTTCCAAGCTTGAGAAGCCACAGCCCGGATCAACATCCATATCCTCTTGTGCAAACAGGTTGATAAATATTGTTTTCTGAGGAAGATAGTTTATGTGGAGAGACAATACCAACTATGGAAGTTTTTAGAAAATCCTGGAAGTAATACAAACAGAAATAAATAAAGCATTTTTGGTAATAATATCTTTCTGAAACATTTTTTTCACCACTGGTTGTGGCAAAGAAGCTGCATTTCACATAAGAAAGTGAAATGGAAATTTGCTAGCAAACACCAAATTAATAGACATATTACAGCCTAGAAAGGTGTACAAAAAATTACACATACTAATTGTTGATGAATACAGCTGATGTTAGAATTTCCTTTTAATAATAAAAATAATCTAATGAAAGAAACATTGTAACAGCTAGATTTTTAAAATTGATTGCATCTTGCAAAGCACTATGAAATCAACGCCAACTAATCACCTAGAGGGACCTCTATTCCCTATTTAAATGGAACTAGAAAGAGACAGTGGTTGCAAAATGCAGTTATACACTTGAATTCTGACTATTAGCAAATCATGATGAACAGGAGCAAATTTTTTTGTTTAGTAGTGACCCAACTGAATGGATCACTTGCTGGCTTGAGCAAGTAAGAGGAGGCAAGCAGCCACCATGGGGCACCATGCGACAGGTTACAGACAGGAGGTGGGGCCATGCTCACGGCTGATACTGAAGCTCAGACATTTCTGCACATCTAGTCAAGAAACTTTGTTCTCTCAAATATCATTACTGCTATTAACCCCTTCTTTGTGGTTCCTGAAAATTTCTTCCTGAGCTTCCATAATTCCATGTACACCCAATTTATATTAATTGTTACACTGAGTAAACAGGCAGCAAAGTATGTGCAATTATTAGACATATTCAGGCAACTGGAAATTTTTTGGGGAGGGATGTGTAGGTTAACTGTTAAAAACAGTGTTTATAGGGTCACATACCTCATATTTCTACACACTGATATTAACACAGCATAGGGTGTTCTTTATTTATACTACTATTCAACAGAAATTTTTTGTAGGCGAGTTCAAGGAAAGTTCTTGGGGTTTGGCATTACCTTTCTAAATTACATACTGGCATCCCTTCTTGCACCCTTATCAATGAAGACCTAGTATTTGGTTTTCTAAGAATAATTCCAGAGCAAAGGGCATTTTCAGGCTTCAGAACAAGGCCATAGGGAATTTTATGTCAGCTTTTTCTTCTTTGTTATTACAAAGTGATCATAATTGGAAAAGCTCCTGTACCATCCTCTCTTTATGGTTCCTGCTACATGAGGCCATCCAAAGTTGACCAAATTTTAGTGACCTTACACAGAACAACACCACTGATGACTCTGGCACTGAACACAGGGGATACTGATGGCAAACTTTCAGTAAAGTTCTCTCCAACCAGCATTCATCGTTCTTCATCCCTGACCTTGCCCTTCTGGTTAAAAAAAAAAAAAAGATTCCCCAGGAGTGTACCAATTCTTGTCAAAGTTTTTAAATTTCAACTCCTAAATGCAAACACCTATTCTAGGTTAGATAATGTGTCATACATTACCTCTGAAAAGAGCTGGAAAATTAAATTGGCCAACACCAATTATCTTACATCCTGTCTAAATGCTAGTTGAATCTAGCACTGCATATAATGATTCCAATACAAAACCTGAACTTCAGAAAGTAGTTTTGAAAAACAAGTGACAGTGAACTAAATGGCGGGTAGAGGAGGAACACAGACAACATAATCTCTTTCGACTTGGTAAATCTTATGATTTTACCAAAGCATTTTAAAGGTACTTAATAGTGTGCATTAAGTCTATACTGCACAAAACCTTAGCACTCAGTGAACCTCATTAGGCAGAATAAGGAAGCTAACTTCAATAGCAAGTGATCCTCTGTGGGTGAAACTGTACCTCTTTATGCTAGTTTGGTACCTGCAGACATCTCTGCCTTATGGAATAGTACCCTGTGATGACTTATGTAGGCTCATTCTAGGATTTTGAAATGAAGATATATTTTGATCACTTCAGCTATTGTAAAAAAAATATATTTCCACTCTGTAAGTAAAGTGTTAATCTGATATACACAATTATATGTTAATGTGCACAGGTTTCATTATGGTGACAAAGAGCATAACAAATAGAAAATCTCTATTCCAAAAGAGAGAAAATAGGATTTTTTTTCCCCTTACAACCAGCGTCCATGTCCTTGCTGGGTAAAATGGCTATTTTTCATGAAACTATGCATTGAGTATATACACGGAATTCCATCCCATATCCTAGAAACCTTTAAAGCTTCAGTCTTTCTTTCCTCAGATTATTGGCCTAAAATTACTTTTGTAATTTAGAACGTGGTTCCATGACAGTCTGAGAGCATTTGGCGCTAAATAGTAATCACTTCACAGCCTCTCTTCTTGTATCCTAGATGGATGCACTGGAGGATGTATCATAGGAATACTGGCCTCCCATTGAATCTGGGATCAGCAGAGCCGCAATCAGGCGTCACAAACAGGAGCTACTTGTTCAATAATGTTTTCTTACCTCACATTGAATCTCAGAAGCAGTGTAAGAAGCAAAAGCAAATTAAACATACTGAACTAAAAGTGGCATTTTAATTGGGTCTCATCCATTCATAGAACTTTCTAAAGATTTAGAAACTCCCAGAGGTTTGAGCCAGACTTTGCCAGCTATTGTTCTTGAGGAAAACTGGTTCCTGTCATGAGTGGCAATAAAAGTTATGCTGCCTTCCTGCACTCTTCAAATGCAAACTTAGAAACAAATTCCAACACAATTCCACTCCCCGTTTAGTGGCATTTTTTAAATTACCTTAGGAATTATTTCTTAAAGGGAAACGGGCTATTCAGATACTGGCCTCTCATCTTTTTTTTTTTTTTTTAACTGAGTTTAGCATTACACAAATCTGATGTGTTTCCCCCAAAGATACTGCTGTGAAACACTCCTGACAGCAAAGACCAGAACAAGAGCATAGACTCACCTCCCTGTATTACTTTGCCAAACTAAATATAGATGACTGGACAAATTCCAATCTGCTTAGAAACTATGATGGAAATTGAAGTTTAATTTGCTCATCTAGTAGACATAGGGATGATGCATGGAAGTGGTTAGGTCCTGTTGTATGACTTGAGAAGATCCAAAACAAAAAGGGGGATTCCCCGATTTTTCGGAAAGCTCAAGCTCTGACACCTCAAGCAGTCTATGATCCGCTGCATGGGACTCCAAACTAAAATTAGTTAAAACTTAACAGAAGCACTAGAAGTCTTCTCTGTTTAACAGAAACCACAGGCCTGAGCTGTGGTTGTAGTTTTGACAGCTTGCTTGTACCACCATCAGCTGAGAAGTAAATAGTAATCTTCACCTTTATGTAAACTTTAAGAGCTTCCCACACTTCAGCTTCTGTGGGATAAAAAGGCATTAATGTCAGAGAATAATTGGATTCTAGCCATTGACGGTTCTCAGAAAGCTGGAAGGAACATAAGGGAGATCCTAAGCCTCCATCCAGCAGTTCCATCACTGGGATAAATAGTCTTTCATCTTGTTAACCTTGTTTCATAGTGATCTAGTTACATAAACTTTGCTGCAATTATATACATGTCACCTGTACACAGTGAGGATTCAATAGATGATTAGAAGTAATTCAACTGAAGCTCTCATACTGTATATTTTGAGTTTTTGGGTCTGAAATACTGCTCTAGTTCAACTCAGTACGTTGTGAGTGATTTTCTAAAGTGGCTGCTTTCAATAACTATTTCGAATAAAGAAGGAACTACGGGTGAGAATTTGATCTCACAAATCTGGAACAGCTGCTTATGCCAACAGAACTACAAGTTTGCAATTGCATGCTTTCATGAGAAGAATCATTGAGTCTTTTCTTAAAGCAATAGAACATAAAGTCTGTAGGAGCTTTTATTAGGTAATCAAATCAGCATTTCTACCTGATTTAGCAGGAGCATGTTCACACAACACACTATTTCTTGCAAAATTATTCAACAAGCCAAGCACTCTGTTAACTCCACAAAAAGCATTATACACACAACCTACTTAAATCAAATCTGGTAGCTACAAATGCACCAGTAAAAATAACTTCCTATCTCCTCCCCACTCATTACCTGGGGAAAGAGCAGTCAAACTTCTGTGTTGCTTTTGTCCTGCTAGTGTGACTGTATCAGACAACAAGCAAAATGCTTCCTAACCTGCATCAATGCTCAGATTTTATTTTTTTCATTAATAGCCTTTTTGCTGATCTGTTGCTATCTGGATCAACAAATTAAAAAAAAAAATGAAGAGCAGTATCAGTCTAATGATCACAGGAGAAGGCAGCAAATAGTTTCTTTTGCACAGTTGATAAAGATTATCAATAAATCTTGGTTTGCCAACTCCAGCATGTTCTGTTTGGGACATCTCAGGCATGACACCTTTCTATCTAGTTTTATTCCTGCCTGCAGTCCTGTCAGACTGCCTGTCAGATCAGATTTATGACTTCTGGACCAAGCCAGAATTTATAAAAAATAGTTTTATTTTGCTGCTACAAACTAAAGGGACCAGATAAGGATATGAAAGGATGGGTGATGTACCCAGTGGGAGAATTCTGCAAAATATATGTTTTCAGTGACACTTTGGATAAGGCAATATTGCACTTCCAAGTGTCGAAAGATAGAGATTTACATGCATTGAGATGATGAAAACCTGAATAAATTTTCTTTAAAGATAAATAAAGAAGATCATATCTTGTATATTTTCTTCAAAAGCACACATCAACACTCGTACACTGGAAGAGTCGACCAAACTGAATGTGAAATCCAGCATCCAGGCTAGGGACAACAGTGGCAATATTCACAGTGACTGAGAAAGAGAAAAGGAAATATGAGGCTGGTTCATTCTTTTTTTTCCATGTTGAACCTAAATGACTAGTTGCATGAAGTTAGGCAGTGAAAAAAATCCAAGATTTTCATTTTGACACGAACAGAAAAATCTACACTACAGTCATCTATGAGGTATTGCCATAAGGATAGACAAAAATGCTTTTGCAAATCCCATTGTTCAGGGACAAAATATAGGGGGAATGATTAAACAAATGAAGATTTGTGGACTTATACAAAAACTGAAAAAAAAAATAGAATTAAAGGGAAACAGAGACAGGAAAAATGGAGGGATGACTAATGTGAAGAGCTTACTAAGTAAGTCCAATAGAACTCTCTTCTGTTTTACTAAGGTTTTGTTTTCTTCACTTGCTTACACCCAGTACACAGTTGCCCTGCAGTATCTCAAGAGCTCTCTCTGCCCTGCTCTTAGCACAGCTGCACTCAACTGTAATTTAAAAAAATTCAGACTAGACAATGTAAAAAATGATCAAATTTCCTTCCATCAGTTTTGGGTTGGTTGATTTTCCTGCCAGGTAGACCCATCAAAATCTCATCTGCATTGTTTATTGAGTCTGAAGGATTTTGCTGCTCATAAAAGACACACTCACCCCTCAGACCATCAGTCTCTGCTTTGGTTGTGCTGTTGCTCCCTGGATTGGCCGGGGGCTGAAAGTGACATCAGTCTATGGGGGTTTAGATGTAATGCTCCCGTGTGCGTCAGGTAATCCTATTGAGTCCTTGTAAGTCGACGGACCCAGAGATTTACACTGAGCCACTTCCTAAAAGCTGACTCTCATTACCTGGCAAGTGAACTACCAGGGAAAAAAAAAAAAAAAAAGGAAAAAAAAAAAAAAAAAAAAAAAAAAAGGAGAGAAAAAAAAAAGAAAAAAAAGAAAGAAAGGAAAAAAGGAAGGAGTGTAAACAACCTTAGCAGACATGACGTTGCCCTCAACTTCAAATCAGGAGCTGCTAGGTTTGGCTTGCAAGTGAGAAGGAACCTCACTGTTTACTTGCTTAGCCGCTTGCCAGACCACACAGTGCTTAGTTACAAGACACAAACAAAGCAGTAGAAAGAAAGGAAGAAAGGGGGAAAGAAAGAGAGAAGACAGAAGGTAAGAAATAGAGAGAAAAAACAAGAAACAGAAGTCCAACCAAGACGTGAATATGTTTAATGTTATATTTACAACTATTATAGTCTAAACAATCATTATTGGGCAAAAATATAGAAGATTGCAGACTATTCTGGATGCAGCATCTGTCCAACTTGTACAGGTAGGTTCTTACGTATATTTCTCTTAATCTCATTATCAATTAAATAAGTATTAAATCACTCATCTTCTTGGCTTTGTACAGCAGTATCTAATACTTACCTTGTTGTTTGGGGTTTTTACATTAAACCTCATTTCATTTCTCTTATATCATTAGCTAATTCTGATTAGAAAGCTGCTTGTTTGTGTGAGAAATGATAATACAGAGCTGGCTGGATTGTCTTGAGAATGTCAGTGCTCAGTTCCTCCTGCCTTCTTCAGGAGTTAGAAACATTCACCTACAACAGAATTGCACTGTTAAAAAACAGGGTACTTCAGCATAGTCTTGTTGTCTGTTGAAGGCAAAGAAGTAGAAGGCACTAAAGTGTTCCTGCTCTTATGGCAGGGGTAAGTCTTCGTCTGCATAACACAGTTGACATGATTCTGGAAAACATGTTTAAGTACACTATTTTTTCATGGGTTTGTACTAGGTGCTATTATTTTGGAAAGAGCACTGAACTCCAAACAGCAGAAAGATTTCCAGTGATTACAATCTGTGACTAAAGACTCTCAGTTAAGAAATTGCTTTTCTAATTTCTTCTCTACTGCTCTCCAATGTTTTTAGCAAGTCCCTACATTTCAGTTTGCAGTTTCTAAAATAAAAGCAACCTCATTTTATGGAAGTTTTGGCATAGGCTTCATAATCATTACTGATCTAGAAATTTATAGATGTAGATTCCAGAGGAATACAAATACTGATAATTAACTATTTACATCTAAAGTGTTTTATTAATGATGGGAAATCTTATCATCCTCAATGACGTGGTAAAATAAGAGACAGAGTCTTTCTCAAGTAACAGAACCAGTCTGCATCGGAATCAAAATCAGAAACTTTGAATATCTCTTTTCTGCAAGCAAAGGTGTAATTGTGGCACTGTCAGAACTCAAGAACTAGCTTTAACAATAAGCAAACCACAGCAGCATTTACTACAATAGGATTAGCTGTAAAAAGCTATGGAGGAATGGACAATATAAGTTAAAATCTTAGCTCTTCACCTTTTGTTTAGGACTACATTTTTCTTTGGGACCTGAAGAAGCTGATGTACAGCCTGCTCAAGTTCTTTTACTTGTGTTGTGGTGCTACCTATTAACCTCAGCATCAGCAAATCACTTGACCCTTCATTCCCTGTGCCTATGTCTGGCACAAGGCTGCCTCATTTCAGAGAATTACATAATGCCTTAAAAAGGACATATCAATAAATATAAAAGAGAAACATTACCATGGTGCTTGAGTTCCACTGTCCTACTATTTCTGGCACTGCAGCAGCAGAGAGCATGGCTTTGAAGCGTCAACCTTTGAAGTGCTAGAATAATGTAGATAATGTATTAGATATATTAGATTTAGTTCTGGGCCACCAGTCTGGTCTACTCTCATGTAGAACAAGGTTTTTTGAAAGGTGCATGAAAAAAGCAAAGAAAAGTAGCACTAGCTACTTTAGAGGCAGTAGCTGTCTACCATGGACAGATATTCTATGAGGTCCTTGGCATTTGGCATCAGGCAGGGCAGTGGAGAAAGGGCATATAAACTTAGAAAGAATGTACATAGCACCACTTTCTTTTGATTGCAGTTATCCAGTGAGATTTTTAGGCACTTCTATTGAAAGAATAGCTACTTGCAAATTGACTGCAGACAGGGTAATATTTTCCTCTGAAATTCACTGGTAGGTTCCTTTTGAAGCAGAGAGGAAATAGGAATTTGACCCTCTAAGTCTGATATTGTAGGATGCTGGGTTTTTCTAAATTTTCTTCTGGTATAAATAACATTTTGTGTGTTTAAAGAACAATGTCCATAGGTCTTGTAATAAAGTCAAACTTTAGCACCCTTACCACCCAGCTCATGAAATTCCCTACAGAGGGGCACACAACTACACTATTCAGGAACCAGATTTCAACCCTCTCCTTCAAAGATCAGACTGTTTAGAGACTGCCCCAGCTCATGTGAAGTTTATGATTTCCTAGAAAAGAAATTCATCTCTCTGTAGCCGTGAAATTTGATCCCCCTTTGGTGCTGAATAAATTGTAACAGTCTGGTTAATTCTCCTATTGATTTAATTACATGTTTCTAGAAAGTAAATAAAATAATTTACAATAGACAGTGAAAAAATACCATATAACAGAGGCTGTTTCATTTCAGCTGTAATTTCTGGGACTCAATCTTTCTAAGGCAAGGTCATGCTTTAGCAACACAGCAACTCCCTTATTGACTTGTCACTGTTTGCAGATTCGGCTCTGCCTGCAATTTATTTGAACAGAAGTTTTTAACAGCTTTTTAAGTGTTTATTCCAATTATAAACCTATATATTTCCAGCCCATATTTCAGAGAGTTAGATTTCATATTTAATGAGATTCATCTCTCTGGAATGAGGAATATAGGGTATTATCTCCAAAATTATAAAAATACATTTATAGTGAGTCAGAGTATAAAATTTGTATCTGGAATATATATGAATTAACGAAGTTATGATGTAAATTAATTTCAAACTATAATTTTCAAAAAATGGGTTCCTTCAGTCTTCAAACTTTTCATATAATTGAAATTTGTTGTCATTTGCTGGAGAAGCAGTAGGTTGTACTTAAGTAAAGGAATTAGAAAATATTCAGGTTTTTATTGTTACTATGCTTATGTATCCAGATAAAAGCCATAATATCATGAATGATAAAATGTATCCAGAACCCTTTAAATATATAAAAGGGTTACTGGATTTGGCCCAACATGTATTATATACAGAAGAGGCTCAGAGTTTAATGTAGACATTTAAGGAAGTCTAAAGTACACAAGGCAGGCACCTTCTGTCCCCAAAGTCTTTCCCTTTTCATTTCTCTAAAATACGCATACATTTATGATTGAGATACTTAAGATATAACATTTATTTTCAGTGCAGGTTTTTTCTGTATTTTCCCTAAGATTATCAGTAACAATTTGGTGATAGCAACAACCAGTTGAATTATCTTAATTCAATTTGAACTATATTTAAATATATTTTAAGAATTTACTTGGATTTTCAATTTTACATGCTCTAGATGAATGTTGCTATAAAACAAATACATTTAGTTGTCATTTCTTAGTAAATTATTTCTATACAATATTTTTATAACTTTGATTTTTCTTATGGAAGAATACTGTTCTTCGAGAATCAAATGCAACCTAAAGTATTAAATCAGAACAATCTTCAGTATAATAGATGTAATCAGACCCTATTCAAAGCATCACAGACTGACATGATCATCATCTTTCCTCTTTCATGTTACAGTTTTGTGGGTTGCTAAGAATCAGATGAAAACCAAAAAAGGTTTAGAGTTGTCATTTGCAGTCTGGTCACAGCTTTCATTGATTCTTCAGGATCTTCTAACTACCTCATCCTAAATATTTTGGAGACCAACATCTCTCAAAGTCTCAATACAGTATTCGAATTTACAGGATTTTGGTTCTGTCTTTTAGCGTTTGGGGTTTTTTTAAGAAGCAAAACATGAAGCCTTGAGCAACAAAGAATTGTGATCCTCATGTGAAAACTCTTTATTTAAGAATATTTTAGTGTAGACACTGGAGTGTGGCAAAAGTATTTCACTGATCCCAAACTGTCTGTGGAGACTCAGAATCAGATTAACACATATGTGCTATGGAATAATCTAGTGCCTTTATAAAAAGCAAGTCATATCTTCCCATTTTAATTCAGAAATTATTGTCTGTATCAAACATTTAATCTGTATGCACGCTAGAATAATTTTACATTTCAAAATTGTCCCTACAGTCATTTTTATAACTATATGATTTTTAAGGGCACAAAGGAAATCAGTTAAGTATTTTTCTGGAGATACCTCTTGCTGAATGCCTGAAGACCATCTCTTTATAGGTTTGCATTTAGTTTTATCAGTGTGTCCTTTAATGCCGTACTACAAGAAGCGATTCCAGGTCTCCAAAGTCACCCTTGAAAATGACTGATGGATGCTCAGGCATTGCAGATAAATTAAGCAAAATCATTATTAGCCAACTCCATACGTGTTCAAGTGTAGTGGGTTTATGCCAGCTTCCACAGACTGTTATGAGCAGAGAACTTTTCCTGGTGCAAACGGAAGAAGTTACACTCCAAGTCCCTTTCACTTTTCTGTCAGTACACACCTACACGCTTTAAGGGAGGTTAGTGGCCAATGTTAGCAACCTCTCAGGTCTTTCAGAGCACCTACTTAAGTGGTCCCTCTCTGGCTCACTCTTGTCAAAATTAATTAGTCACCTCTAATAGAGGGGCTGTTAGGGGCATGTATGTTCAAACCATAAATAGGCCTTCCAAGAAAGAACTGTTTACAAAATTAACATTTGTTTACACCTTCCAGCAAATTATGAGTTGCTAAGTTTATAGATAGGTATTTTTCAATATATACACACAGAGCAATGAAGCACAACTGGAAGTTCAGTCACACAAAGACAAGCCCGTTGCATGAACAGCTTCCAGGCAGTAAAAATTGAAAGACCTTTCTGATTTGACAGAGACCTTTCCAGTTCACAGAGTGCTTGATTCCTACCAAGATTAATCCTTTGTTGTTGTTGTGATTGTCATTGTTGTATTTGTACACAATCTGTTTTGCCAAAGTTCTCATTTCCAGTTGTTCCTCAGGATGTCCAGATGGGACAAATCTGTTCTTGCTTTATACCTTTACAAGTAAACCAGAAACAAAATTTACTCCATATTTTTGAAAACGAAATGTGATTTCTCCTTCTTCATCATCTTCTTCACTGGTGTGTCCTATGATCTCCTTTCATCTTTTTTCACCATCATCCAGATAATGGATTGTCTTTCATACCATAAAACTTATTGTACGGCTGAACCTACTCCGCAGTAAATTCCCTCTGACAGGTGGGAATGGAAAGGGCTGTCATGTTAGAAATCCAGCTGACCCATTCCTCCTGAGGATATTTAATGTACTTGACTGTGTTTAATAAGGGAAGGTCAGTTTTCCTGCAAAAGTAATAGGTTTTAGCTCTTTTGCTTTCTTTACACAGTAAACAAAATAGGAAAACTAAAGATGAAGATTGACCAAAGCCACATTGCTCCTTTACATTTTACTAAATAAGACTACCAAATACAATAAAGTGACCTTGGCATATGAAATTACTAATCCACAATTGTTGTTAAGTGTCAAATTCAGATGTAAAGCTGTAGTTCATTTACTTTCATGATAAATTCCATTTCTTTCATTGACTCCTGCTTTCAGTGGATGAAAACTTGCACATATGATAAAACAAAATGTACCAAAATTGAATTATTTAGAAAAAAAAAAAGTGATAAATAGGTGGATGTTGCTGGCAAAATAATGGGTTAGCCTCACCCCAATGCAACCTTTCATATCTATGCAAGAAGAGTAGGGAAAAATCTGTTGACTCTAGAGAGCCCACATAATGAATAAATATGTTGCAAAGATTAGAATGGGGAGGATATTTTAGGCTAATTCGTATGGGACTATCTTCTTCCATAATCATCAGCAAAATCAGCCTTTGACCTCAAAACACGAATTGGCACTGGAAGCTCTGCTACTTTTTCCAGTCACAAAAACATTAACCTCTATATCCTGGCCAAACTCCAAAGTGGGTGATTACATTCTGCTGCTCTAATTGTCCCCTGCAGGCTCAACCAGATCCAGCATAATTTCCTGATATGTAGTGTTACTGAAAAAAAAGTCCCTTTTTGCAAAGTTGCTGTCAGTTTTTCTTTCTTGCCTCCTCGTTTGTCTGCCTTGTCTAATGAATTGCAGGTTGTTTGAAGGTCAGAATTGTTTGGTTCCAGATCACAGGTTTTACTAAACTGAGGGACCATGAATATGGCAAGTGCTACAACGATAACAGTATCTTTCCATCACTTTTACTCTCTTATAGTACATGTAGTATAGCCTGGCTAAAATTTCTTCCCCGAGCACTCACACAGTTAGATTTTTTGTTAAATATCACATCATGCTGGTCTTGAAAACCAGAGCTGAAAAATACAGTGTAAACATACAGGGCATTCTGAGTGTGTTTAAAAACCAGTTGCCAATTTCCTTGTAAAATAGCACATTGCTTAACTCCACATTGATTTAAAGCAATAATTTGTTAAAGAGATTATGATTTCCACAGCCATACAATCTAATATTTTTTCAAGAAATTTGCACCTAATTGATAGCAGAATTCATTTAACTGATACAGTATTGATCTGAGACATTACTTCTACTCTTAGAAAAAAATGTTCACTACAAAAGTTAAGCATCTCTGGTGTAACTGCTGATTTCACTATGGTTCTATAAAGCTGTAACACCTGCACTTTGGATAGTTGCTTATTGAGTAACTTAAGATGGTTAGAAATATCAGCACTGAGATCACTTGGTATAAACACTTCTCTCTAAAACAGAGGATTCAGTGTTCCTTCTCCCAGCATGATCTCAAATCAAGCAGCACTAAGTACAGTCTGATGGATTACCTGTACGGAGAAGTCACACAGATTCTGGCTCTGGGGACGTGAATTGATTGCTTAGTCCCAGTACCACAGGGTTAAGTGAAATGCTATCACAGTAATTTATTATTAAGAGAAACGGTGATGGCTTAGATTAAGAAGATTTGTCTGTCTCTTCTAATTAAGGTTAGGTTTGTAAGAAGCTTTACTGCCCTTTGAAGCTACAGAGACTAAAATTAGGACTCTGGTTCTGTTTAAAATGTCACTAGGTTGGTCTATAATCCTGTAGTGGTTGCAACAAGGGATCATTCTTCCTATGTTGTGATTCCTTGTTTGCAAGCTAGTGAGCCAAGACAAGACCCCATGAAGCAAAGTCTGAGCAGTTTGTTAATCAGCAACAAGTTGGTCCTACAGGACAATGTCATGCTCTTGCAGTGACCTCTTGAAGACTCCATAATGTACGGGAAGCTGCCAAGACAATCAGCTGTAAGACACAAGGAGCTCTATGCAGGCAGAGAGCAAATGGTGGCAGTAAGTGGGCTATGTACAGAGAGTGAAGAAGTCTGGGGGGGGCAAGATCTGTCCTCAGGCTGTGAGTGAACTCATTTTACAGTGGTGTTTACAATCCTATCAAGACAGTAGCATCCCAGGGTATAGTTTCCTCACTTGCTGGTCTACAGAACATGTTAAAACCTCAAATCAGTAAATGGATCGCTTCTAACTTTTCTCATTATTCCTCTATCTAGACAGCACCAAATGAGCCTGTGGGACTATTACGGGAAAATAATAACAGAAGTTGCTAAAAAAATTTTAGGAAATTTGAAACTTGGATTCAGTTTTCCTTACTGATGTGTAGACCTAGAGCAGCTCTGACTAGATTAGTAAGTTACAGAAACGTAAAACTCATTAGATGGAAAGATCAGATGCATTTATGAAGAGCTAAGCCTTCTTTGAGAATATTTAGCATGACAAAACATTTGAAGGAAAAGCAGCCGTGATGCTTCAAGTCACAAGTCAGTTTCTGGTTGGCTGGTATTACGAAAATACTTTTCCAGTAGGTAGGACATGAAATTATGATTCATTATAGACTGCCTTTGTCTAAACAATCTGATGCTGTGTTGCAACTGAGACAAAACAGGGTGAGTGTGTGGACCCACATCCTTCTGCAGTGGGCCTGATCTTTTGTACTTGTGAGATAGGACACTGTGCTGGGAGCCACTAAATTGCTATTCAGCCGTTCAAAAAAAGAGTCATCCTTTAATTTGGTTTAGTGAAATTAAAACAAGATTATATGTATATTGGAAGGGATAAACTTCAAGCACTGAGTCTAAGATGTGTGAGCAAGAAAATCTCTCATCAGTGAATTCAGTCAAAGAATTTACCAGCTTTTACTGATCAATCTGCTGAGCAATGAATGGAATCTAATTGATCTATGGCGCTGTTTATAAACTCTCATGTTACAGGGTATATGTTTTGCATTGTCTTCTTTTTTTCTTAGATAAACTCTTCCATGGTTTTATAGACAGGAACATCCAATTAAGCAGCAAAATCAATCACCTGTCATTCAAATAACCACTCACAAAATCTGAACAGCACATATTCATGAAGGACCTCCTGAGTAAAAACCATTTGCTCCACAGAATCTTATGACTGGTTTCAAATGATGAGTAAAAGAGCTCCAAAAGATTGCAGAAAGTCACTTAGTTCAGTCCCCTTTATTTACTCAGATTAACACAGGGATAAACAATACCTACCTATTCTGAACAAAAAAAGCAGGGTGGTTCACAAAGTGTTTCTTACTGTGAGAGAAGGGTACAGCTATAATCAGTAGGGTTTGTCTTAAGCAATTCAGTCCACTATAGTGTGTCCAAAACTCAGTATCTACTGCAGCAGGCATGAGCAGTTCCTGTGTGACATTGGCCGAGGTCCTGTGGGCAAAAGGAAGACCTCTGGAGGAGGAAGAAATATGGGCTCTCCTGTACCTGTCCACAATGCAGCTTCTGGAGGATCTTCACAAAGGTGAGGTGAAAGGTATCTTTTTTAGAGTTCTTACCATTGGAAATTAATTCTTGAGTCATTTTAGTTATTTTGAGTTTGTTTGTTTGTGGGGGTGGGGGGAAGACAAAAAAAAAACCCTAATGGCACTGACAGCATACTGCTAACAAAAGTGAGAAATTTTTCAGTGCTGCTGGGATTACATGCAGATTGCAGTACCTGCATAGAACATCTTCGCAGTTTTGGCTTTTTTTTTCCTAATTAAACATCAGGTAGAAATTAATCTAAGTACAACTATATGCAGACAGAAGAGTCCTTGCTAAAGTCTGAAAAGTCTGAATAACATGCACCCAGAGAAAGTGCAGTGCCAGCTAGGCTCATGTCATTCATGGACTGATAGAGAAGGAGAGGCAAATCCACATGGCTCTCCATTCAACTAGTAAGAGACTTTTATCCTTGATGATAATAATGTGACATATCATTATGATGATTGCTTGCCAAGCAGGCCAGCTTGAAAAGGCACAGAGCACAACTGAGCAACAACAAGAGAGTACAGCTGAGCAACCTGTCACATTTCGAGAACTGTTTATGTGAATGGGTATTCCTTTTGAGGGGAGAATGGATGAGTTGTGTTCTTACCTCATAAGCATGTAGAATCAAAATACAAAATACAAAAACAAGTGTTGTGTAACTTCTACTATAGCTGGAGGAGTGCAAATTCATTACCAACTAGTTTTTAATGGGCTGGAACACTATAGCAGGTTGACTGTACCATCAGCTCTCTATTAACTAGTAAAACTAGAATAGCCCAGGAAATACAAGAACCAGAAATGTGCAAAGGAGTGAAGCACAGAGATACCCACCTGGACAGGTTCAGCACAGGTCCATCTATCAACTCAGTGTCAGACACTTAGTCAACCCTGTGCTCTTTTGATTGCTGACTTAACAAAAACAAACAAACAAAGAAAAACAAGAGATAATGTGCCAGATCAATTTAGGGTATCAGAACATGAAAACCAAACCAAGAAGAAGTAGAGATGTACTACCAAGCTGGACTATAGGCCAAGTATAAGGCTGCTAAGACTTGTTTTTAGAGAGCTCAGGTCAAGAAGTGATGTCAAGCTGGAGTCATTCTGAAGCTGAATCCACAGTGCTCCAGTTTCTTGGAGCACGGGGAAGGTTACCTACCTCTGAATAGCATCATCTCAGTTGAGTAAGGCATATCTCTCCACATCTTTTAATTACAGCTATACTGTTTCTGGAATCAGCCTCTTTTCAAAGCTAACACTGTCACATTTGCTGGGCTGTGCATGATAGAATCAGTAGTGCCAGGTCTCATGAGGGTCAGCACCACTTGGTATAGAATGTTCCTGGTGTGCTGGGGCACTGCCAGGTTAGGCAGGAACCCCACTCGTTGGCTGGCCAGCACTGCAGAGGCCAGCTATTCTCCACCAGGCTGAAGTAAAAGCTGGCTGGCTGTTCCTAAAACAGACAAGCTTCCTAGCATGTGTGACTTGTATTTGCATACCACACTACAGAAAATATGGAAGGAGAAAAAAAGAATGCTAGCTGAAGGTAACCATGGTCAGAGAGCCCAGCGATCACCAGGCAAGGCCACAGTGACAAGGCAAGACTGAGGGTAGGCTGGGAAGTCTGTCTGTGGGTCAGGACCAATAAGGTCCCCAGTCAGGCAAGTCATTCTGGATACATCTCCAGTGATGAGTTTGGTTATACAGGTGAGATGCCAGAAATATGATTTTCTGAGTGCAGTGAATTCAACACTAAGATCTCCGTTATCTGCTTCAACATTTTTCAGACCCTGCCATCTGCATGATATGCCCATGGTCAATAGTACTGTCTGCTGAAGGAAATTTGTTCTTCCAAAACAATGCATCTCAGATAGAAGCTGCTCCTTTCAGTCCACCAGAATTGCTCCACCGCCCAAGCAAAAACCAGCACTTTGGACTAACAAAGGTGAAGTATATTGCAAAGTGCATCTTGACAGTACCTCATGAAGACAAGCTTGTGGGTTTTAATGCAACATACCAGGCACCTACTGTCACACATCATTTCTAATAAAACTAATCAAACTAGGCTATAGTTCAAAATATCTACACGTATCTCGCAGCTTGCCATTGGATTAGCATGCATGTCAACATCAAAATCAATTTCGACCATCAGTCCCACAGGCCTGCAGAAATGTATTATTTGTAAAGGCCCACAGAAAGGAAGAATATTTCTATGAAATGCTGTTCAAGCAGATATGGTAATTGTAATCCCAGAAGCAGCAGGACTGCAGTACCTGTACAATCAGAAGGTGGAAGTAGTCACAGGAAGTCAGAAATAATTCAGCTTTGTTAACAATTTATTTTTCTTCTCTCTGACAAATGAGTCTCTCGGGAAAGACAGTAAGATACAACATTCAGGCACCTAAAAGTTTTAAATGCTACTCAGACCACATACTCCCCTCAGACAGAACACAGTATTTTCAGATTCCCACATAACTGATCACTTAGACACTAGGCAGAAAAAGGAAGCTGTGGAATAGGCAGCCTGATTCCAGTAATTATTTTCCTGTATATAACAGCTAGTCAGTCCCACAGGTAGGGGAGAACAACTTTAATCAACAATGGGAGAGCTTCAGAATTAAGAAAGGAATTCAAACTTCTTTCCCTGCTCCTGGCATCATTGAACAGAGGGCAGTCTGGGTCAGCCCCTCAAGCTGAACAGTAGTAATGATGCCAAGATGATTTTTTGCCTTTTCTTTCATATACCTTTTATATAACTTTTATGCATCCTCAGTATTCTTAGCATGCATACTTGTAATTCCTGAAGTCTGATAACTTAGCATAGTCCTAGTATTTTGGTAAGCCAGGGAACCAAACATCCTAAAGGACTTATAGTAGGAGGCTGGAAACCCCTACACTATCTTGGGAAACCAAGGTCTTCTCTAGAACATATTCTGCAAACCAGAGATTTGGCCCATCCAGGGGAGAATTCCTCAGATGGGAGACTATCACGCCATTCATCCAGGCCTCCCACTGGGGCATCCTTGTTAGATATGCTAATTTGTAAGGTCTATAAATTGTATAGATGATCCATCATGTGGGTGCATTGTGGCGCATCCCATCTTGGCAAAACGGTGCACCGTAAGGATCCTTATTAAATACCGAGGTAAAAACCCCTTATCCCTTAACCATGTCTAGCCCTCAATTTTTTAAGACCAGGAAAAGGCATGACTAATTGCATGCAACCTAGTCCATAAGCTAAGAGTCACTGTTTTACTTCTGGATATGTTTAGTCCAGTTTTTTTCAAAAAATCTTTATGTGGTGTGTCTAGTATGAGGCTTTTCTGTGCAAAGTGTTGATTTCACACAGGGTTTCCTTTTCTGTTTTGACAGATGCTGGTGTATTCCTTAGGAATGACCCTCTATTGGTCAGCAGATTACCAGGTTCCTCCAAATCAGGCCAGTAACACAAACATTTTTGTTGTCTTTCATTCTTGTAGGTTCAAAGAATGAGAGGCTTAGTCTGAAGTATCACTAAGAGCGGCTTAGTGTTTTGGACCTAGAAGAGAATTGAAGAGCTTGTGTCAAGGTCTAAACTTCACCAAAAATACCAGTTCACTCAAATCAGGGAATTTAGTTGGAGCTCATCTTTCCTTTCCTTTCCTTTCCTTTTTTTTTTTTTTTTCTTTCTGTTGCTTCAAAAACCAGAATTGTTCTTCTTAAGATGAACTGTACCTTGATTTTAATGGTGAAGATTATTTATTCCAAGACAATTAGGAGCCAGCTGCTGAGGGAAGTGGTTCAATCTCATCCCTGGAGGCATTTAAAAGACAAATAGTTGTGTCACTTTGGGACATGGTTTAGTGTGGACTTGCCAGTGTTAGGTTTATGATTGCACTGGATGTCAAAGGTATTTTTCAACCTTAATTATTCTATGATTCTAGTATTCTAGGATAGACAGGACTTAAACAAAAACATCATGTTGGCATGATTGTGGTGCTGTGCACATTTACGTGCTTTTTCAATAATGAGATAAAAGAATAAAACTAAATAACTCCCCTTATTTCTGAGCAAATTCTATCAGTATCTCTGCTAGCTGAAATTTTAAATTTCTTGCTTACCCACAATCCTTTCAAAGACCCGTAACATACATGTTGCTTCATTTCTATATTGATGCTTTTGGTTGCTTGTTCTCAATTGGGAGAGCACAGGCTTCTAGTAGATTTAACCTCCCATTCACATTCTAAGAGAAAAAGCTTTTTCTAAGCTAAATGGCCTTAAAATGTAAGTATCTGGTCTCTATGACAACAGTTTTGGCTGGTATAACTCCTCACCTTTTTGAAGCTAATGCTACCACATATCTTACTTCCATGAATCTTTGATTTACAGTCTAATTAACAAAGCTCTGGAGCAAACTGAACTGTCTGTCACCAAGAAGCCCCTAATTGGGCCGATGATCATTCTTGGAGATGTCAGTTCCCTCCAAGGCTGTCCTGGATCCCACTAGAGGTACATTTAGTATTGTTACGCTGCTTGTCTGGAATTTTCCCAAAGTCTAAAGGAATTCAGCACCTGTTTCTCACCCAGAGTGAAAGGCTTACAGAAATTCCTAGTCCCAGTTTACACAAGATTTCAGTCCCCTGAAATGAGACGTCATTTAACAGTACCTCTATTTTGACTCAGTCCCTCCAGCTGAGTGACCAACTACATACACTCTTGCTGATGCTGTGTGAAGATCTGCCACATAGAAGACTTTCTCCTGAATCCATTCTGGAAGCATGTGAAGCACATCAGAAGGAATCTGCTTCCTTACCAGCAAAATTCTACATAAAGAAAATGGTTCAGTTTGCAGTGGGAAATGTCAGTGAGGTAGGTGCTACTCTCATACTCCAATCATCTCCTTTTCTACAGTGAGAGAGGCACACAGCAACACAGGACACAGGTGAGTGATTGCCAAAATTAATGCTTGTATGGATTAAGGAGGTGAGATTTGGTTCTAAATTTCAGGCAGAAAACTGTGTGGGCACGTGTACAAACAAATAAAGCAATGAAGCTCTCTCATACACCATTTCTACACTCCTGGGAAGTGATCGAGCTTTTGTACTTCCAGTATCTTCATTTCTTTGGTTAGTACTGAAGGAATCATAACCTTTACAGAGACCCCATATTGGCCAAAGTAAAGGCCTTTAAACAACAGTAAAGATTTCTCCACTGCCACTCTGGTTTCAGACTTTCTTTGTGAAATTGAAAGAAATCTCATTTACATCTTGTTAGGAAATTAATTCATTGTCCTTGAGTGGAACTGAATATTTGCTGTGCAGTCAAGCCTGGCCACATGAGTTCTTAATAAACAAGCACATAAGTTTTTTCAAAATTTGAAATATAAAAAACCATTTTTGTTGATAAGCTGAATGACAGTGGAAGAAAACACACCAGAATTTTTTTTCTCAACCAGTATTCATTAAGATTCTGAGAATATTTTTTCCCTTGCACTATTTCTTACTCTCTTTGCTACTATAACAGAGGGCATCCCCTCTTAAATTTAGCTAGCATGAGAGCATGGAGCCAACATACTCAGTCCCTCTTTGTGTTAATCCAAGAAAAATAAGTTGCTTATACATGGCAAAGAAGCAGCCTCTGACAGCCAGAGGGCAAGGATCACTTCACTATGAGAGTCTGAAGTTCACATATCATATGACATTGACTTTCAATATTGCTGCCTTCTAGCCAGAGCAGGTGGTCACCGAAGAGAGCACGGCCTCTCAGCTGAACAGAAGTCATGTGATAAGGAAAAGACTGCATGAAAAAATATTGGACACCTCAACACTGTCATCCCAGATGAATTTTCACCAAGGTAAAGAAAGATTATAATCTGAACTCTCTAATAAGGATATAGACAGCCTTTTCTGTGTCTTTCTCAAGGCAGACAGATCGTTTAATTTCATGCTGTAGTGATTATATGTAGTGTTGGATAGGATAGTTATTGCTTTACATATAGATTACTTCATAATGGAGAGACTCTGAGGCAAGTCAGTGAGGTTTCTTTTCCTTATTTCCACAAAGGACTGTGTAGTCCCAGGGCTTTGAAGCAATGATAACAAATCAGCTTGCAAGGATTTGACTCTTAAAGCACTTTGCATAAAACCTGTGCATTTAAAACTCCTCTACTTTCAAAACTGCTTTTGTACTTTGTGTATTTTTGAAGGTGGGAATCTGTGAAGTTATCCTCCTGCCATTAAGGAATATATATTCATCTTTCCTGTTTGATTACTCAAGCAAAGATTTGTGATTTCTTTTTTTGATTTTAGTTTAATTTTCTATTCAAAAGATGTTTTGTAAATGAATTAATTGCTGGAGTGATTTCAAGACAAGGCCAAATCCTGCTCATTATATAAATAAACCAGTATATACCAATTTTTTATTTCATTTGACTAAGATCAAGATTTGTTAACTCTCAGAATAATTCTGTAACTGTATCTTTTTTCTAGTGTCTACACTGTGCTGTTCACTTTGACAGAGACCTCTGTTTTTGAGGCAAAGGGAAAGCTGGCCTAAGCTATACAAGATTTTTTTTTTGATATCCTCAACATTAGGCATATGAGCAACACAATTCCTATTCAGTAAATCACAGATATGATACATGAAATCAGCTAGAATCAAATAGAGACTTAAATACATCTGGAACATTTCTATTAGGTATTACTGGTTATAAGAAAAGGGGATTCTTCTAGAAACATACAGACAAACTACCCCTCAAGCCGTATTGGTCCACTTACTCAAGAATTGAGCTTGTAGATTCGCAATTTCAAAAGTAGGTAAAATTCTGCTGCTGCCAAAAGGGATGGCCCCATCTTCAATGCTATATTAGCCACAAATTCCTGCCAGTTTCCTTACACTGCTTCTAGGGATTATGTGTCTGGTGTGATCTCTGTGTTTGTCAGTGATTCAGGTCATTTGACTTACACTTGCCGAAGGACTTCAACGAGTTAGGGTGTCTGTTCCATTGAAAATGTGTGAGCTGCACTTTGCAAGACAGCATTCCATTTCTTCCTTTGTTTTTAATTAAAAAATATGCTTCAGAGATTCTGTGAAGGAACAAGACAGAATGCAAACCATGTAATGTCAATGTGCAAGAAAAATATGTACATCCTAATTAATTAATGGAATTTCTGCATCTGACTCTGCTAGTAGAGTCTGTCTGGGCATTGTCCACCCTGCACACGGAAAGAAGTTATGGCTCAAGGTTTTGGACCTCAGTACAAGGAATAAGAACTTGCAGGTTATCTGCACTTTGCAACCTTTCAGTTAAACATGTAGATCAGAATTAATGTATTAGATTTGTTTTATATGGAATAGTTGAGAACTATGAAAACCAATTTTAGTCAGAATGAGATTATGAAAGTAATAGAATGACGTTACCAAGCTTTCCACAGTCTTTAAGGAATTGGTGTCAGGGTTAGAAGACAGAAGGATGTGGACTATATAAAAGTTAGCCGTTCCAGATCTTATTTACATTAACATGCAAATACAATGATTTATAATCAAAGAATATGATTCACCACATTTCCTTTCTGTTGCCAGACAAAGGGTCCAGATTAATGAACTATAGTCAGTCAACAGAAGATTACAGACAACTCTCTGTGGATTATAGTGACTCTAATAGTATTTCTGAAAGTACATCTTTGATACTGTCCAACCAAGGACACAGGATAGGTAAGATTTTTATAAAAGATTATGTTTGTGAATTATGTATTCATCTCTTCGGTCTCCTGAAGTGTGGGACTGACCATGTACCAGATGATAGATACTCCCATGCAACTTGTGGTCAACTTGGGAGATTTATTTGTGCTAAGCTGTAGAGAAGAAAGATACTTTTATATTAGATTCTTTTTCATTTGTGTTCTACTATATATCTATATATTCCTTGGTTACCATGTAGCCCCATCACCTCTTTCTTGCTTCATGCCCCCTTTGCCAGGTAAAGCTGTTCAGCAGATCACAAAGCCTGACATCATTTTTTAGCACATGGAGTCATGACACAGAAAAAGGGGGCTACACCACAAATGCATATATAGTGGGCAATGTCAGTTTGTCTGCTCTGAAATCAGTTGAATCTATAAATACCTAAGAGTGAATGTTCTATGAGGACATAATTCAGAGAGAAACTGGGCACATCCTGGGGAAAAAGAATAACAAAACATCATGTCATAGCCTCTCATCCCCAAGCCCTCAGCCCAAGGATGAGGATAGTGAGGTTACTCATGTTAATGGTCTCCTCCTGCAAGGCGCTTTTTTGAAGCTGCAGAATTGCAATCAAAACCAGCAGCAATAAAAACCTGAGACTGCAGCTGCTCCCTGAGTGACACATACATGTCAGTCACGTGTACAGTCACACATAGTGAAGGTAAACTCAGAACAGAAGCCTGTTTTGTAAGCACATAAAAATATTTTGGTCATAAACTTGACAAAGGCTTATTCCAGTGACTTTGTGCATGTCTCAGTCTCCACTGAAACACGGTAACTGTTCATACACAGGATTTGGTAAGACAAGATTCTAAAAATACTTGAATAAACACCAAATGAGAGTTTGTTTGTCACAAGCACTCTTTCATAAAATAATACATTTTAAAAAACCCCATTCTTCTCTGAAAAGAAATATTACCATCTAGTACAGCACCATTATCAAAGGAGATCAATATCTCTATCAAGACTGTACTTTAGAAGCTCATTTAACATACATAATCCTGTAAATCTACAGGATCAACTTCTTTGAAGAGTACATGCTCATTTAATACCAGGTGTGTGTTGGATTTATGATCAAAGAATGGCAGTCTGGCCACTGAAAGTAGCCAAGTTGTCCCACTGCTGCAACAGCTGATATAGAAAGACTAAGGGGAATTTTCTGTGCTTGTCAAAATATATTTATCCAATTATGTGAAAACCACAGGGCAAGCAGAGAATTTTGTGAGGTTTTCTCATTAAAAAGCATATAGTTTCAGAACACAGGATTGAATCTTAACTTTGGTAACTAGCTTATCTCAAATCTCACATTTTGTCACTGCCATCTGCAGCTTGAAAAAACCCCACATGTTTATGCTTATTTTAGCAATGCAACTCTAGATTTTCAAGGTTTTAAAATTGCAGTTGGTTGGTTGGTACACTAGAATTCAGTGTCACGTTTTCACGTTGGAATTCAGAGTGAAAACTCAGGGTGTAGTTCATGAATGTCTTATCTAAATGATTGCTTCCACATAGTTTATCTTACCACCTCTATCATCCTGCTTATGTAATAGTGTGATACGCAATTCTTCAAATAAGATCAGTGAAATGATCCAACTGAAGAAAAATTTAAATTCTCACCCTTCCCTGAAGATTTCAAACATCTCTGCTGACACAAGAAACATTCATAGACCTACCACTTGCATAACTCTCTCTGGTTCTGCTCTAAATTTCAACCTTCACATATTTGGAAAAAGCAACACCTGTCCATTCTTTAGCAACAGCTATGATTGAAGGTGAAAAACAATGCAATCCTTATTTGCTAAGGGCCCACAAACCATCCATTACTCCCATCATGTTTTTATGATGCAAAACATTCACAATATATTTAACATAGCAAGTAACCAGAGGAATAGATACAATAATTTTCATTTCATTGATTTTATATTCTACTCTTATTAAGCCAGAGAATTTTCATGGCTTTTTTTGCCCATTTTATGCCTGAAAATAGAAGAACAAAAATTGGGCATAATTTCTGAAGAAAAAAAAGATGTTTCACAAATTAACCCCATACAGATGGAAATGACAGCCATTGTACCTACATAGCTGTTTTCCAAATTACATTCACATAAAGGCTTATGAAGAGGAAGCAACAATAACTAGGAAACTGGGAATACTGCTGGTGTAGTATTCATTAACCTTATTAAATAGCCATTTATCATGTCCAAGCGAGAACACGAGAGAGGAAGTTGCCAGTCTGAATTTCTTCCCTCTTGTACTTGTCCCAACATCTGATGCTGAGTTCTGCTATTATCGCTTTAATTTTGAAATTTCCTTTATTTATTTCAGGGAGAGTTCCAGAGACACACAGATCATGTGACACTGCACTTAGTGGGTCAAGGACACAAAGTAGCTACAAGCTCTTCATAAACAGGTAAACTCAATTCAGATTTTTACAAGATGGAAGCTGTTTTATAACCAAGTAAAGCCAGCTACTAGTTTGGCAATGCCAGTATCAGAAAATGACTGAATTGCCATCTGAGCCTGTTTTGATAATAGATACTATTTATATAGAATAAATAACTTAATGAATACATAATATTTGATTATGAACAATAAATAAATAATGTTCACCTATACTTGGTTTGGTTCCAAGTGGAACAATCCAAAAGCTCTAGTGAAATGGAACTTGGGCCCTGAGCAATCCATAAAAAACAAACAAATCCAGAATTTCCACATTTACTCTGTACCACTGTGTCCTGCCAGATGCCACAGGCCTCCCAGAACAGCTGCCCCCAGCTGCGTCTCCACCTGGCAGGGAAGCAGCACTAGCCCTCTGTGACTGAAACAACTGGGAAGCTGCTCCACAGAGACTATGAAAGGGTGGATTTGATGATCTTAGAGGTCTTTTTCTAACCTTAATAATGATATAATTTCATGAAGGGAAAAATCTGTTGAAAAGGTATGAATAGTCATCACTTTCCCCATCAAGGCATTCTGTCAAAGTCCTTATTTCTCCACATTCAGGTTCTGCCTTGCTGTCACATTAAAGTGCTGTCACACCTTATGTGTTCCGGGGTAGTTATGTCAGACCACATATATAATGCATAATTTTCATTTGCATTTCCCCCTCTGTCCTTAGAGTGATTTTTCTCTCATGTCAGTCGTATCCAACCCTGTACTGCCACTTCACTGGAGAGTTTCAGGTAACCCAGGGACACAAGCAGTAAAGACCTCTGCTCTGTCATGAGGATTAGCCCCATTTCAGCCATGGCATGGACAGCCGCCCTATAGACATTGACAAAGAAAACTGAGAATTGTACCAGTGATACTGATCCTTTTTAAAAGCCAGGGAAATACCACTGCTGCCAAACAAGAGTTTTCTAGGCTGGGTGTTAGCACAGTGCAGCTGTAATCATGGCTATTTCCAAACGAAAAAGAGATGTAAGTACTGGCAGCCTCTAGGCACCACAAAGACCAGAATCCCGTAGTTAAGCACCGTGTAANTTTATATAGAATAAATAACTTAATGAATACATAATATTTGATTATGAACAATAAATAAATAATGTTCACCTATACTTGGTTTGGTTCCAAGTGGAACAATCCAAAAGCTCTAGTGAAATGGAACTTGGGCCCTGAGCAATCCATAAAAAACAAACAAATCCAGAATTTCCACATTTACTCTGTACCACTGTGTCCTGCCAGATGCCACAGGCCTCCCAGAACAGCTGCCCCCAGCTGCGTCTCCACCTGGCAGGGAAGCAGCACTAGCCCTCTGTGACTGAAACAACTGGGAAGCTGCTCCACAGAGACTATGAAAGGGTGGATTTGATGATCTTAGAGGTCTTTTTCTAACCTTAATAATGATATAATTTCATGAAGGGAAAAATCTGTTGAAAAGGTATGAATAGTCATCACTTTCCCCATCAAGGCATTCTGTCAAAGTCCTTATTTCTCCACATTCAGGTTCTGCCTTGCTGTCACATTAAAGTGCTGTCACACCTTATGTGTTCCGGGGTAGTTATGTCAGACCACATATATAATGCATAATTTTCATTTGCATTTCCCCCTCTGTCCTTAGAGTGATTTTTCTCTCATGTCAGTCGTATCCAACCCTGTACTGCCACTTCACTGGAGAGTTTCAGGTAACCCAGGGACACAAGCAGTAAAGACCTCTGCTCTGTCATGAGGATTAGCCCCATTTCAGCCATGGCATGGACAGCCGCCCTATAGACATTGACAAAGAAAACTGAGAATTGTACCAGTGATACTGATCCTTTTTAAAAGCCAGGGAAATACCACTGCTGCCAAACAAGAGTTTTCTAGGCTGGGTGTTAGCACAGTGCAGCTGTAATCATGGCTATTTCCAAACGAAAAAGAGATGTAAGTACTGGCAGCCTCTAGGCACCACAAAGACCAGAATCCCGTAGTTAAGCACCGTGTAATCCCTACAGACATCCCATTTAAATTGGGTTCTTGACCCAGTTAAACAGGAGTTTCTTCTTTTAACCATGACATGAATAAATGAGGTCCACAGGAAATGCTCAATTTAGATCAACTCCCAATTAAAAGTGTCCCGAGTAAACAGTTTGAACTTCCTGATAAATCAGCCTTGATAATCCGGGCAATATGAGATATCCCAGTACACCTGTAAAACTGCAATAAGAGAGATCTACAAACAGATTGAAGGATAGTGGCTGCTTTTGTCAAGAAAGAAGTCTCTGTCTACTTGTCTAACTACACACACATACTCTTATATGTGTGTTCACAGACATTTATATATGCATCATATATCTAGCTGCTATATGAGTAACAGAGGATTTATTTACTGAGTACTTCATAGCAATTGCCATGCCTCTAACTAACAACCTGGATATGATCTTAATATGCTTGATCTAAAATCATACTGCCAAGAATAAGTTCCCCTCCTCTGCTAAAACACAAACTCTGTTCTCCAAATTTCCAGCAAGCTGTTTCCCATAGAACTTCAAGGACTGTAAACCCCACTCCTGGTTGTAAGCATCTGCAACTTAATTTCTACCACAATCACCATCCTATTACAAGTACCATGACAGCAATGGAGTTGGAAATTGTTTTGGGAATTACAAGTTTCCCATGTAGGAGTACAACCAAGACAAAAATTAGTGTTGGGTTTGTTGTCTATAAAGCTTACTAATATCATCATACTCATTCTGTAGGCAGCCAGAGGAGAGGAGAGGAGAGGAGAGGACTCACAATAATCATCTAGTCCAACCGCCTGACCACTTCAGGGCTGATCAAAAGTTAAAGCATGTTATTAAGGACATCTCCAAATGCCTCTTAAAAACTGACAGGCTAGGACCAGTGACCATCTCTCTAGGAAGCCTGTTGCAGTGTTTGGCCCCCTTCTAAGTAAAGAAATGGTTCCTAACGTCATCTCTGAACCCCACCTACTGTAGCTTTGAACCACTTCCAGGTTCCCTGTTATTGGATACGAGGCAGAAGAGATGAGAAACTACTCCAGTTAATTTGTTAAAAACTTTTAGACATTCCTTTAATAGTTTCCTGAAGTCTGCAATGTGCAAAAGAAAAAGATGAAACTTTGGGATAGTGGAAAAGCTTCCATGTGTCTTTGGCTTTTGTTGAAAAAATGCAATGAACAAAAATCCACCTCAATGAAACCCCCCCCCCTTCTGAAGCACGTAATCATTATTTGTTCATTGAGTACATAGTATATTTGAAGTTTATTATAAGGATACACATCTGCTCACATGGAAAACACCATTACTTTCTGCATTAAAACTCTAGTACAAGGACAGCATTCTGATCTGAGATTTCACACACCTTTTTCTTAATTAATTTGAAAATTCCATCGTTCTCTAGGATAATAATTTATCCTAATGAATTAGTATTCAAAATATTTAATTCCCATTCCTGGAAAATTCTGAATAATGTAACAACAAATGTTAAGACTTTCTGAAGCTTTTTTCTTGAGAAAATAATAAACAAGGAATTTGCTTCATCCTGCGGAATTCCCAGAAGGAAATGGGGCAACACTCTGCCTGTTGATTCACCAAACTTCAACCAGCTGGATCTGGTTCACCAAATGAAAAAAAGAAACAAACCTGACTGTATTGAATCAAAGCAGAGTTTAGATTTATTTATAAAGGGCACCAGTAGTATTATTCCTGTCATACTATTTCTCATTTTCTGTAAAGAAACATTAAGGAGCTTATAACAGGCATTGCCCTGGACTTCACAGTATTCCAGTAGTTACTGTACCTTAAGCTCTCTGTCCCCAAGTTGGTGTTGCGTTGGTTGGTATATATTTTTCTCACTATGACATTTTCTTTAAAGGTCGGTGAGCGCTGTAGAAGAAATCCCGGGTGGAACTCAGAAGAACAGTCGACAGAACCTGTTAAGCTTGGGCTCCACCTTCTCTGTGTCTACAAAGGACTACTCAGCAGCTGCTGCATCACAGAAATGTTTGTTCCACAGGAAGGAAAAGGTGAATGATGAAAACCATAAAAGCTGATTTCAAAACGTAAATATCACTAAAGAGAAGCTTCTCATCTAATTTTTGTTCGACAATTATATGCATATTAGCTACTGAGTCATCTTACTAGATGAGTATTCTAAATTGACAGATTCCAAATTAGGCATGATCCAGTTGTGCTGTCAGAACTGAAGGCAGTAAAAGCAATTGTCCATAAAGTCTATGCAAAAGCTGATAATTGAACCCTCTCTGACCTACATATGTGATTTCTGCAAGCATCAAACACCATATGGACTGTTTTCATCAACCACTTTGACAGCAGCTTCAGAATAGCAAAAAAATTTACAGAGACACTTCAATCAAACGTTTACCAGCCAGTGGTGCTCAAAGGACTTAATTTTTTTTTTTTACAGTGCATGTCTGGACAGAAAGCATAGGCTGGCAGTGAATGTGCCCAGATAGTAGTTCTCCTAATTGACTATTTCTAGTTGCTAAGTTGTGGCAGGACTCTGTTAAATGGAAAGGATAATGTTTCTTTAAAAGTTGGACTGCAAAAATTCAGAAATAACTGAATCATAGAAAACTCCACCGTGATCCTTCATATGGAGTTTTCTGTTCTGGAACAAGAAGCGATAGGTTTCAGGCTGATGAGCCTTTTTACCTCTTCCCAGTTCCAAAAATCAACAGTGACCAGTGACAAATATTTGGTCAAGAGCTTCAGTTAGACACTTTGGAAAATTACCTTTTCTCATATAAATTTGTTTCAAATTTTATTATTATGATTTTTGTGGGGTTAATAGCAACCTTTCACAGAAGGAGTTCAGCAACTGTTACAACACAGTGCCAGTCTCTCTTTAATGTGATACAAAACTGAACTGTCTGTTGGTAGGACTGTACTATTTTTATTAAATAATTTTTTTAAAGTATCTAAATGGATCATTCACTAAGCCATGCTGAATGGCTGGAAGGATTCACATCTTATTGGTTGAAGACATTTAATTATTTCTGTCTGCTTAAGGGATCTAAAAGCATAGATGTACCGGATGAAAACCCAATATATAGAATTAGCTGAGGTGGATGCACAGCAAGAAAAAAAAAGACCTTAAAATTGTTGAAGTTATTTGAGGTTAAAACAAAAGAATACAATGTCTACTAATAAGAACTATCAGTCAGCATTTATTATGGGGAAGAAAGCTCTGCATTTCAGTCTAGTTCCTAGGGAAGCTGGGCTTATTCAATCACAGTGATGTGTATGTATGTGTTTATATGTCTGTGACTGTCCTCAGAGTAATTTGGGAATCAAATGAGAAAAAGTCTCAGAATAAATTAATTTCTATAAGTGTCATGAAAATAGGTGCCTTTCAAATGAAATGGATCTTGATTAAGTGCCTTTACAGAAGAAAAGGCTTCAGCATGAGCTTACCCCTAGTAAAACCCTGGAGAGTCTACACAGGAGAGACCCCAAACAGACAGAAGTCATCAGTCAGCATTTTCACCTTATTAGACACTGAAGTCAATTAGGTCCAGCATACAGATCAATAGAAATGGGTTTCATTGATACTTGTGTTTGGGATTTTCATTCCTTTAAGAAGACTTACTAAATTTCTAAATTGCCTCCTTGCAGTTTTCAGGTCCAGAATTTATAATTTTGTCCAGTGAACCACCTGTGACCTTGCAGCTGCCTGGATCAATTGTGGTAAGTACGAACATTGAGAATTTAGAAATAATCCAGTGACATTTTAGTCAGGGCTGTTTGTAAGTTGCACCTGAGTCTCAACCCAGTATTTTTTCTGTGTCCTCCTCTCAAAACAAGTTAGGGTTCCCGGAGAGGTACTGAGATTTGAAAGGATGTGCTTTAATTTTTAGTGCTATTTAGTTATTTCTATTGGTGCAAAAAAAAAGCTTAATTTATCCTTTTCAGCTAAGAATGCTCACTTTAGCCTAGACTTCTGCAACAAAGACTGTACAGCAAATCTGCAATATGATGTCTAGTTCCAATCTATGGGACTTCTCCAGCTTGCAAGCACATACGTTATTGAAACTCCCCGGGGCCTGAGCCCAGACCCCTTTGAGTTTCCTTGGGACTCAGCCCCAGTGGTGACTTGGTAGAGAGAGGAAGCTTCGATCCCATTGTCTGAAAAGGAATTTTAATAATACAAAAGCAATAAACAATGAGGTGTACACTGTATAAGAGTGAACTGGACCAAGGCAGTAACAAGAGGCAAAAGGCACAATGCCGGGGGTCAGACTGGTATTTATACACCCCAGTGCAGGTGGGGAGTTAAGGTAGGGTCTGAAGAAAGGTTTCAGTAGGGGAGAATGATTAAGAATATTAAAATTCCTGCACCAAAAATTAACCTATGATAACACAGAGAACAAGGAACATTCCAGTAACATTTGCATACTTGAACATGTGAATAAGCTTCTTGCTTTTGGCATTTTGAACAGGGTTTCCTGAGGCATTTTTCCAGGGTTCTCTTCTTCCCTGAGGAAGGGGGAACCCCTCTTCACCTCTACACTTTATGTTTGATTACAATAAATTAGAAAGTTGACAGCAGACAGCAGTAAAAATGAGGGCAAAGTGAATTTCTAATTAGCCCCAAATCTAGACTAACCCTGGTGACTGAAGAATTTGAGCATGCTCAGATATTTTGTTGTGATTCTCTAGGCTTTAAAAAAATTAGAAATGTTTGTGATATTAATTTATAGGAAGGGAGGCAAAGAATAGCATGATGTTGTAACCAATTCCATCAAGTTCTATAGAGACAGGCTACTTGTGGGCCTCAGTAATAAGATGCTGTGGAACTTGCATTGCTTGCACTTGGCACTCATTTTTCATTCTTTCTTGTATATCCTTAGACTAAAAAAGGGAAATCCTATTTGTCCCAAAGGGATCTCAACGTGATTCTACTCAATGGCCAGTGCCTTGAGGTGCAATGTGACATCAAGACCAAGGCAAGAGATGTTTTCAATACTGTGGTGGCATATGCAAATTTGGTGGAACATTTCTACTTTGGCTTGGCTTACCTGAAAGGTAATGAGACAGTTAAGTACTGTGACAACTCTGTCCCTCACTGCCTCTGTAGTCACTTTATCAATGAATTCCAGTAAGATCCTTTAAGATTCTTAGGTAGAAGCACATACAAAGCTTGTGCAAAAGTAAGGTATGTTGGTTTAAACTGCACTGCATTGATGGACTGCCCTAGGACTGTGCATCACCACAGCCATACGACATTTACTGGCTGATATTCCCATGCAGAAAAGGCTGTGTCCCAGCCTTGCACTCAAATAATACTGAGCCATGCAGCTCCTGCAGAAATTCCAAGAAGCACTGCCCTGGGAAAGGCTACCTGTGTTTATTCCTAAATATAAGTGGGAGTACAGGTTCAGCTATGTCATCTACCAGACCCACATCTCCCTAGTACCCTTCTGATGGCAGGCACGGCTGAGGCACTGGAAAAGAGTACACACCTTGTGTGCAGGGCATGAGGATTACAAAGGGATGCAGAACCTGAATGGTGAGAAGAATGCAAGCTCCATGAATCCTTGAGTGATTTCACAGACACCGTACCAATCCAGCATCTAACATTTGTAATCCAAAATTACATACTGTCCCAAGTTCTCCATTAAAGGAGCAATAAGTTAAATCATAGCACAGGGAAACAAATCCCAGCTGACACCCCCAATCCACTATATTTTTTTATTGCTAGTAGTGCATTCTATGAAGACAACAGAACTTTAAGCTGCTGAAGTATATCCAGGTTTATCATACAACCCAAAATTCTCATTTCAGGTAAAGAATTCTTCTTTTTGGATGAGGAGACCAAACTCTACAAAGTGGCCCCAGATGGCTGGAATGACCAACACAAGAAGAAAATGTCCATCATTAATTTCACACTCTTCCTAAGGATAAAATTCTTTGTCAACCACTTCAATGTTATTCAGTGAGTGCACAATTCAGCTGACTGAAGGAAAAGCAGTAGCATTTAGGGATACCATTCAAAGCTCCTCCTGAGTTCCTAAACCCTTTTCTATTCCAGGCATGGCTTGACAAGGCATCAGTTTTACCTGCAGCTTCGCAAAGATATTTTGGAGGAGCGATTATATTGCAGTGATGAGACTGCCCTGAAACTCGGCGCTTTGGCTCTACAGGCAGAGCTTGGCAATTATGCTTCTGAGGTGTGGAGAAATAACACTGTATTTCTCAGAGGTCTCTCTCTAAAACTTTTGCAGCTTTTGCTTGTCACATAGCATTTAAAGAAAAAATGTGAATAGCAGAGAACTGCAGTTGAGTCCTCCAAATAAGTCCTTCAGACTTAATTTAAAAAAATAACAAAATTTTCCTGATTAGAAGTAATGAGCCAGGTGAATTTGCCAGGAAATATGGCAGAATGATGAGAGAGTCTAGGTCCGTCATAATTGATAATATATCCTAAAACACCAGAAAAATCTGTAGAAAGTTTCCAACACAGGCCCAGCTTGGACGTGCAGAGGGGTTTAAAGAGATTAGTAAATAGGGAGGAGAAAACCAAATGAACACTTCAGAATTTACAGCTATTTTATGTGCAGGGTCAGATCCACAAGCTGCAAAGACAGGGATGTCTCTGAGTGTATAGCTGAACTAGCTGTCCTAGTTTTCAAGTGTACAGAAAACACCCATTTATGTTGTCTTCCATACCTTCAGCTGTGTAAATCAGTGTCGCTCTGTTAATTGAACTCCGTGTAGTCTGATCCATGTGGTCAGATCTATCATGGCAATGGGTCCCCCTCTGTAGTTTGTTCAGATGCAGCTGTAGCTGTCAGCTCTACGTGCAGGGCACACCTGTAGGCCTAGCTCCTTTCTCCCCTCTGCCCAAAGAAGTGGTGTGTTCTTTGAGAAGCTGCCTGAGCACAGGAACAAGAGGCAATTTGGGTGTCAGGACAATACGTGCTGTTCCCACTTTCCTTTGGGAAATGGCAGCAGGGTGACTTCTGCAGATGGGTCACCCTGAAAATGAAATGCAATGAATAAGAAAAGTCAAGAAAGAACAAAAGGCTCCTGTCTCTTTGTTTTTTTCAATTTTTTTCCCCCACAGATGCATGGAAAGAGCTATTTTCGTGTTGAAGACTATGTTCCAGCCAGTCGAATAGAGAAAATGACCCTGGCATATGTACAGCGAGAGCTTGCTAAATTACATCGTATGAATCGCTCCCTATTTGAGGACGAAGCTGAACTAGAATTTTTAAAGGTAGCTTGCCATACCCCAAACACTATGTATTAATTTTGAGGTAGAAAGCTCCTCTCTGTTTATTGTTGCCTAATATTTTCTTGCCTGATACAGTGGATTTTAGATATGGTGAAAAATCTGAATAGTCATCAGAAACCTCAGAATTTCATTCTGCTGTACACTCTGTCACTTATCACTGGGAGTTTTTATAACATGTTTTGGTGTTAGCAGCATTCTCAGGCTTGATATAAATCTTTTGGCATGTTACCAACAAGTCTGGGCTCCAGAAGATTATAAAACATGAGAATAAGCACTTTTTTTACTTCTGAAATTACAACAGCTGTTCAGCCACTTCCTAAACATGAAGCAATTGTTTGTTTAAAAGTATCCGTGAATCCTGGAAGTGAGGAAGGAGTTATCTGAAGTATTTTCTCACCTGACTATTTCTCTAGGGCTCTTAAGTGTCACGATGACATGGGATTTAACTTCTTCCCTGCTAATTTCTCTTTCTCCCCAAACCTCTCTGATGTCCATCAAATGAAAAATATCAGGGATTAGATGATGGATAAATACCAGTAGTCATTTTTGCTGTAGTGCCACATGCTGTTATTTATAGCATCATTTTAGTTCAGTTGCTTTTTAATTATATTAGTTCCTCATTAACACTGTCAGTGCAATTGAAGAAATAGATTGAAGCTTGAAGAAATAGATTGAAGCTTAGCCTTAATGACATTCCCATCATGCATGGCAAATCCAATGAAGCAAAGCAGCTTTGTTAGTATCTGTTTCAATGAATAAGTCTGTAGAAGAAGCCAACACATCATACAAAGTGAGAAAGACAGACCCCATGGCAAGAACATGTAAATTGCAAATATGAAAGGGATTAAAAATTAAAACCCAGATTCAGCTAGTGATTATAGATGCCCCAGTTTTCAGGACCTTAACATTTGTACTATGGTTCCTTTCTGAAAAAGCAGATCTTCTTAAAGTGTTTTATTTTGGTCACTGAAAATCTCTGTTCACAATTGAAAAGTCATTTGAGGATTCTACAGTAGCTTCCCAGAAAGAAAATATAAGGTTTTAGGATAAACTCATATTGGTCTGCAGACCAGACAGTAAATCCTAATCATATTCCATAGTTCTGTGAAGTGTCTGAGTCACATTTTAACACTTCTGTGGCCAAGTACAGGAGGTAGAAAGACAATCATGAACCCCCAGAACCTCTGGGTGAGTTCCCCAGAATATCCCCTGCATGGTTAGATGGCAGCAGCAGACACTGGCTCCTCAGACACTCAAAAGCATTTTCTCCCCATCTACCTAACTTTTCTTCCCATGAATCTTTTTGAGTAAGGCATGGTAAAAGCTCTTTCTCTCTACAAGGTGACTCAGCAACTTCCTGAATATGGAGTGTTATTCTATCGCGTATCCCAAGAGAAGAAAGGGACAGAAGGGGACATCATCCTGGGAATCTGTGCCAAAGGCATCATTGTCTATGAGAACAAAAATCACACAAGGATTGCCAGTTTAAGATTCCAGTGGCGTGAAACAGAGAGAATTTCAGCTCATGTGAGTTGGAACTAACTGAATCTCTTCTCTACTCTACTACTTTACTGCATTTTTTCCTGTTGCTTTGATAAATTTATTGCATTCGAAGAGAGAATTAGAGTCACTCTACATGGATAAGTCCTTTCTGAAAAGGGTTTAAAATCAAAGCTGGATCTGGATGTGGATACAAAGATACTGAGTTTTTTTGTGAGGTATAGTTCTGCAGTATTTATACCAAGGCCAAAGACAAATTACTATAAAACTCAACAATCTGGTGCTGACTATTACAGAAACTATGCCAAATTTCTCTACAGCATATTCCATATTCATTCCTCTCTTGTCTTTACTGCTCTTTTCTTCTGTTTTTCTGCCTACATCAGGTCATGGGATCATGTCTTCCACTTTCCAGATTTCATTATCCCCATCCTCATCTCTCAGTATATTGATGTCTGCTAACAAACTAATATTGGTGACAAGATTGTGACACATTTCTAAATGGGATTTTGACATTAGAGATATATCAACGTACTATTGTACAATCTAGGTATCACACTGAATCACACATTTCCCAGCTTGTTTGCTCTCCAAAAATGGTCCTTCTCCCCCATGAAGATATGTTCATTTTCATATTAAATTTGATTAATAATTTTAACATCCGTAGGGCCAAATTTTGCAGTTTTAGCAACCTGCTATCAATGCATTCAATATCCTAAGGCTCTTGACTATAGACACAGAAGAGTTATGATCCCAATGAGAGACACCTGGCCTACAAGTGCTGAATTTACAACAGACATTTACTGCATGCAAAAGGGATGCAGTCAGGCATAAATATAACTGAACAAACCAACAAGATTATATAAATGAACTGTCAGTGCCTCAGTGTAATGACTGATATATGAAGCAACCTGTGCTCTTTTTTTCCCCTTCAGAGAAAAAAATTCATGATTGAAAGCAGCTTCAGTGGCAAGAAACACACCTTCATTACTGATACAGCGAAGACATGTAAATACTTACTGGATCTCTGCTCTGCCCAGCACAAATTCAATGCACAGATGAATTCTAGGCAGCTTCGGCAAACTTCATCAGGTGAGGTAAAAGCGCACTTTTGTTATTGGGACCATATGACAAGGTTATGTTTTAGGTAAGGTACATTCACCAAATCAGAATTAGAACCTGCCACCTCAGTTTCACTCTGCTTCAGTTGAAAAACAATGTCTCCTACTACACTGAAAGTTAGAAGAGTCTAATTTGACTGATTAAGTCTAATTTGGCACATGCATGTTAGTCGGCATGTGCAGGGAGGGAAGAGGGGTTCTCTGATGATAACAGCCATGTAGCTAAACTCAGATTTTTTTAAAAAAGAAATAAGCAGGATTTCACTTTGCTTCAGGAGAATTTTGCTGCTGAGAATTCTGCAGAAATATATCAGACCTATCCCAAATGTAAGACAGGGATGCAACCCAATGGTTCAGCCCCAGGACAAAACCACTAAACCACTAAAGGCACATGAGTCATACCCACTTAATTATATAGCTGCTAGCAGCACTTATCTTAGATTTTGACATGTCTGTGGAATATACAAATAGAACCTCCTCAAGCTTCAGATTTTCCATAGTTTCTAGGACAAGATTCTGCTCCATCCAGGGCAGGTACACAGCACATCTCACCCACAATTATCAGCATGTTCTGTAAAGATGGGTGAGGATTACTATGGGGAAACTGAGGGACACAAGAAATAAGAGCCTAAGCTGAAAACTGTCATCACTCTTGACTTCAGTGGGGCAACATGAGTTTTCATTAGCTCATCCACTGCCTTGAACAGAACCATGATCATTTACAGCCCCTAGTGTTTGACCAGGCGAGTCACTGTAGGAGAATCAAGTGTCATGCCTTATCTGCTGGGATGCTCCTTTCTGTAGCTAAACTGTGAAAGTGTTGGCAACAAATACTACCACGGAATGTAACAGGATGATTGATATATTGCCTCCTTACCACTAAAATTATTTCATGAAAGGTGAAATTTTGCACAAAATTACCACAGAAAAAGGCTCTAGGATGGCATTTAGGTTCAAGGCATCTTGAACCTAAATGTTTGTTGCTTGACATCTCCAGCTTCTCACATCATTTAGTGGGACTGTGCTTTATTGCATTCAAATGAGTGCTAATAGTGCACATAATTTAGTGGGACTTTATTGCATTCAAATGAGTGCTAATAGTGCATCTTACAGTTTCCTGTGTCACATTTGCTTGTGGTAATTTATCTTAAAGAAAACTATTACATTCCATATATGAGAATAAAATTTTTGAGAACTAAGAAAATTATAACCCAAGTGCTGATTATAAGCACACCAAATCACTGAAACAAGCCAAACTTATGCAACCCACGTCACCACAGGTTCTGGGGTTCAGTGTGCACTTGCTGTCCCAGAAAAAAAGCTTAGTAAGGCAGTGACAGACAATAGTTCAAAATTCTGCCTTTGCCACCACAGTAAGGCTGTAAGAGAGTATGAAGCTCTTTCTGCATGCTTCTGCTTCTGATGCACTGTTCAGGTGTATAAATCACCATCACTTCAAAAGTTGAAGCAACCCTCTACTTCAGAATCACCGTGGCAATTCCCAGGCTGCGCTTACACTCTGGACAGTTAAGCCTTCTGATGCCTTAAGAAATGCCTCTGACCAAAGCCACTGAGGAAAGAGGGAATCTAGATTTAATGCTGCTGAGCAGTGTTCTAGAAAGTTGTATTCAGGCCACCATTTGTTACGAAAACACAAGGAGTTTAGCGGTCATGTACAAACAGAATTTAAGCTCATGTTTATGCTAGCCTGTATCAAGTCGAGCTTTTGTTTTACTTTCCAATGTGTCTCCAATTGCCTGCTGTCTCTCCATCCACCAAGTCCTCTTTCCAGCCCACCTGTTGAGAATCTAAATAAATTAATGTCTCCTTCAGCACCATCTTGTTTCAGAAAAATGAAATTTTTTGAGAGGACAATTTGTATACAGTGGAGCCCAGGTGTCATTAAGAAAGGAGTAGATTTCACAGAAAGGTAGACAACTGGATAGCACATGTTGCCACCAAGAGGGTCCCCATTTGACTTCACTTGTGCAAATAACTCACTTTCTTGGTATCTCTCTGAACATTGGAGAGCTTGTGTTCCTGGAGTTCCTGTCTTCTCAGACATAAATATACTGGAGTGGAAGGCCTGTGAAGGATGAGAAACTACCAACCTGGATAATTCAGACTCATAAGACATGTTTCTCATACACCAGTCATTTACAAAACATACTTTACAGAAATATTCAGGTATAAATTATACAGGGTTGTACATTTCACCTGTGTTTTTGGAAAGTGCATTTGTAGTATAATTCACAGAAATTAAACCTAAATACAGCATATCATTTTAATGAAAGAAAACTCCTTCTACTCACCCCTAGGCCTAGATATCCTCAAGGATAAAGGAACAACTATATCTGTAATGTCAATATTTTTTCTGGCACATTCAAAAGATTTTATTTAAAGTTCCTTTGAGCTTAAAAATATGCAATAATATCAGTGGATTTGTCTTTGCTTCTTCCCTTCTCTTGCTTCTCATTCAGAGGACAGTAAATTCGTGGAAATAGACAAATCAAACTCTGCATATGCAGCTCAACATGAGCACCTTGCCCTTATTCAGAGACTGTCTCGCTCAGAGAATGTGCTCTATGGAGCAAACCTGGAAAACCTTTCTGCTGGTATGATGAGCAAATCTTGTGATAACCTCAGTGTGGAAACCAACAACAGGGCTAGAGACAAAAGCAATCTCGGCAGGTAGGTTTGGTTTTTCTCTCTGAACGTGTGTAAGAAGACTCAGGCATAAACGATTTTATTTTTGTCTTTTTTAAGTTCCTGTGATCACATCAAAAGGTCTGGGGCTCCATGGTGCCAGCAGTAATGCAAATGCAGGCAGAAGTTAATAGACTAACAGAGAAGAACTTGAAAGAGTGACATTTAAATTTATACCAGACTCAGGAAGAAATCACTAATTGGATTATGGGGAAGTATTAAAATGAGGGAGAATAAATGTAAAACCTTTCATGTCTATGTGTCTTCGCTGGAAATTACAGTATATGAACTAAAAAAAATCAGAAGCTGGTTTTTATCAGGAATGCGGAGATCATTCCTGAGTTGATTCCTCCATGTCCAAATGTGCAAATCATAGGAAACAGTGCAAGAACTTCTCCCTCTTTGTTTTGGTGCATTTATCTATGTAGGTGGCCACTACAGCTGCACAGCCTCAAGGCCTTTGATGAATTCTAATGCCTTTTAGAATACTAAGAGTTAGAATAGAGTCAAGGAGAACATGAATTACCAGAAAAACTTTCAGATGTGATTTTGTCTAAATGGACAGCAGGGCTAAATGAATGATGGTGAAGTTATGTTGTGTTTTCCTGATACCTGCAGTCAGCTCAGAGCAAAACACAGGAGGAATCAGTCATTATATGAGTGGTCTAATGGCAGCTGTTACTACCTTTCCCCTAAAATGAAACATGTCCTAGAAATCAGAATACTCACTGAAAGGCTATGAACCTGTGCATTCCCAACTTGTCTCTGACAGACTAATGACAATGAAGAGTGCTAAATACCATTGCTGATTTTTATTGTAACACAGTCGTCCTTTCCTGCCATGCAGATCTTTATCAGGGCTATCCCAGTCAGAAATGCACATCAATTTGAATGGAAAGCAAAGGAGTTATGATTTCCTCTCTATCCATTCAACTCAGAACACAGTCAGTGGTGAGTATAATAATCATAAAGAGAGACAGTACCCCTCCATGTTTATTGTTTCAATAGAAGGAGACTAACATGTATTTTATTGGCAGATTTAAGACTATCCTTTTTTACTTCTAGTCCTGGAAACTAATCCAGAGTTTTGCAAGACAAGCTGTTTTCTTCCCCTTAACTCCCACTTTGCATCAGGTTCAGTGGTAAGGGACTGTGATAAAATGATTCTATAATAGTGCCTAATGCTATGCTGAGATGTTGTTCAGTGCACCCAGAGACTCTTGCAAGGGCCACTATCCCTGTGCTCAGAGGTCACTGTTTGGGTCGAAACTGAGGTCTAAAACTGAGGTCTACAACTCAAAAAATAATGCATGAGACAGCATAGGCTCCAGGTTTGTCCTCTCCTCTTGCACTTGCGTGACACTTCCTGGAATAAGGACTGGATACCTAATTTTCTATCAGAAGCCAGACTGCATGCACATGGGGAGCCAACATATGGAATATGAAGCTATGCTTATCTGGTTAGTCTATTTAAAAATTAGTACAGTACTTAAAACACACTGTGGCAATTGCCCAATATTAAGTAGTCACCATTGCAATTGGTGTTGGTTGGATTGCACTGTCGAAGACAGAAGGGCCCACAGGGCCTAAGGCTAGAGCCCACAGAAGATTTTGTGTTCAAATCGCCCTCAGATTCAATGAGCAGTACATGCCTGGCTCTTTAGATATTCTAATCTTAATAAAAATGTTGCAGAAAAAAAATATTCTCTAAGAAAGGAACATTGTAGGAAGACCTTTGCACAGCTCTGTACAGATTTTTTTTGAAAGAATGAAAACTTCTGAACACATGTTTGAGCTTCCTTCCAGAATTATATTTATTCAAAAGTATAAGTAATGGTGAAATCAAGGATAAAATATATATTAATTTTTGAAGGTCCAGTTTTGCATGATACACAAATATGCTGTCTCCCAGCATTAATCTACATTTATTCAAGCTGTTTTGTTTCTGCAGCACCTGGATCACCAGCCATCCAAAAGGAAGTTTTGCTAAGTGGTCTAGAGAGAGAAATCATTTGTGTCACCCTAAAACGTGACCCTAAGAATGGATTTGGTAAGTAAGGAACATAAATGTTCTGTTTGTTGCTGGGACTATCAGATCCTGGTGCTAACACTGATGGTTGCTGACTCAGGCTGGGCAAGACTGTAAACTTCTTTAGTCTGTTTAGTCTTCTTATAGAGTAGGACTACCAATCTCTGTGAAGGACTCAGAATTTCCAGGACTGAAAAGGACTAAGCACATAAATCGAGGCCATTATATTTTCAGAAGATTAACTAAGGCTATAGTGACCAAAGGAACCAAGTGCTAAGAGCAGAATGAAAGAAACATGGTTTTAGTTTTGTATCAGAAATAAATGTGTACTGATTTTATTTATCTTGGACCTTAGACGTGGTGCCCGTGGGGGTGCAAAATTAACATGACTGTTAATTTTAACAGTAAACAATTTTTTTTAGCAGTTAATTAAACTTAACATGAATGTTTCTCAACTTTTGGATTGTTATTTGGATAATATTTTTGTTATCTAATACCTTAATCACACTGTATCCAGTTCTTGTGGATGAGTTCAGACCATCAGGTTTCACAAATGACCATTAATACAATTAAAATCAATTTTATAAATGGTGCAGGTCTGTGTATAATATCCTAATCCCAAACCCAACTATTTTTGCCATGAGAAGAATATATTTCAGTAGTCAGAATTAGGATAGTGAAACTGAAGTATTGAACAATATATTTAATTTTCTTAGACCTCTTACATTAGAAGTTTACATGTCCCACCTCAGGTTTCTTGGTTGCATGATGTAGAATGATGTTCAAATTTATCTAATTTCCGTCCAGCAGATGTTAAATGCTGCAGGTCCACCTAGTTCATGACTCATGCAAGAAAGTAGTTAGTCTTTAAAGGTACCAAGCCAGGAAAACATTGGTTTTTATTGTTTAAACTATATCTAAATAGTGACCAAAGTCACCAGCACACTTTAATTATAATATAAGTTTAAAGCTCTCCCACGTCAAGACCTTGATGCCTGGTAAACCAAAGCTCCCCATCCTTCAGATCATGTACAGAACTTATGCAATTGGAGTAAGAGCCTTTTGTGCTCCTAAGATTAATCTTTTTTAATACTGCCAGTGTTTACATTCTCATGCTATCTCGTTTTTGCAGGTTTTGTAATTATTGGAGGAGAAAATGTAGGAAAATTAGACCTTGGTATCTTTATCGCTTCAATTATCCCTGGGGGACCCGCAGACAGAGCTGGAAATATCAAACCAGGTCATTTTCCCTAGTTTTTAATAAGAATTAAAATACTTGCATAGTTTAAAGTTAGCTACTCTGGATTTACTTCCTTATTTAGACATGCTTTCTCTTGATTTTATTTATTTGTTTTTTTTAAGGAGGACGACTCATCTCTGTGAATAATATTAGTCTTGAGGGTGTTTCATTTAATACTGCAGTTAAAATCATACAGAACTCTCCCGATGAAGTGGAGCTCATCATCTCTCAACCCAAAGGTATAAAGGCAGATGCCTCTGCTGGCTCTGGGATGCTAATAGTTAACTCAGGACACTCATATTTATTAGGCACTGGGATGTAGTACTATGTTCCTGCTACTGACTGCCAGTTAGAACAACCATATGTTAAAATAGTTGACTTCTAGGAGGTATCATGCGCTGTCTCTGCTACATCAGTGTGAAAAAATCTCTTATGGGCTACCTTGCTGAACACTAAAGGAATTTTGGCACTTCTTCTCTGCCAGACAGTGATAGTCCTCTGCAGTGAGGAAGCACACACATCTCTGAACACTTACAATAGGAGTGCTCCATTTTACACTGACTAACTCATTTTATAGATCTGATTTCACAATCAGTTGAAATAGGAAGTTACTTTGTCCTCTTGTACTGAGTTAGAACAATATTTTTCTTAAGTTTACTTGCTATTTGCATTCAACAATGTCTTATTTTGGTATGGCTTTACAGACATATATGAAGAAGGATTAAATGATGAAAAGAATCTATCAAGAGGAAACAGCACTAGTGGATCTGAGATCTCTTGTGTAGACAGTGGGAGAAAAAAGATTCAGGATTGTCATACAGCTCTCCCCAAAGAACAGGACACAAATATAGATGAACTTGAGAAGACTCTCTCTTGGAATTTAGCATCAAAATTGGGCCCTAGGATTCCAGTCCCTTCAGCACATAGCCTGGATATAGAGGTAACTGAGATTTTGACTCTGCTCAGTAATGTTACACCCAGCACACAACATATAACATACCAGATACATGTGGAAGGGAAAGTAACTGTGAAGGAAAGGAGCCAGAAAACCTTGAAATAAATTATATTGGAAATGTCAAAATGATAGACATGTCTGGAATATGTGAATAAATGGGGAAACTGTTCTACAAAATGTTTTAAAAATTCTCCTTCCTTTTCCAGAGGAGGGAGAAAATTTTGCTTATTTTCTTGCAATCTTTTAAGTTTTCAAACCAGTTACAGAACATGCCGTGTCTAATTTCCTACTTTTAGACATCCTCCCTATATATACTCAGGTTATGTGCATTTTGACAGATTGCATTTTGAGCTTCATTAGCATAAGCTTCTAATAACATCAGGGATATAAATGGTATTGCTCCAGGTTTACAGCGACACCAGGATCAAACCTTTTACAGCTTCTGGATATGCTCTCTTCCTTTTTTTTTTTTTTACATTTTTTCCCCCCTCTTTCTTTTTAAACCGAGATGCTGTAATCTCATTAAAGTTTTTATTTTTGAGACAGGCAGCTGATTCTTCCCATTTACCATCTCCATCAGAAACCAACTCAAAAGAAATCTACACAGTGGAGCTTGTTAAAGAAGATGGGACTTTTGGAATCAGCGTGACTGCAAGTGTTACTGTTAATCTTTAATTTTCTGTCAAATTGTTACCTGGCTGAGAACAAATTAAAAAGATAGGCTGATAACAGAAACTGTTAGCATGGCACATTTTAAACCTATGTGTTCAACTGTTTGACACAGAATGCATTAAATTCTGTCTCTGCTCATTCTGTGGTTCTTACCCACACCATCTGTGAAAGTGTCTTGGCATAAAGCACGTGGCAGTACAAACCCTTTTTGTCCTACTCAATTTGAGAGCAAGATCTACCACTGAAAGCAGAGTTTGGTCAGGGAGGACTAGAGATGGCAGTAGTGAAAACTAACTGCCACATTTTGACAAGTCCTTCTCCTAGCTATTTAAGTTGAATTTATCCCTCCAGGCTGAGATGTCCTTACAGTCTTTGCTGAAATGGAAGATGAAGCAACAGCTATCTCATTGCCTTCAGAAGAAATTAAGGGTCTTTTTTTTCATTTTTCACTGAATTTGGCCAGGGGACGTAGATGGACAGAACATGATTCTTAGGTTAATCTGGAATTTCTCTGAGTGCCAAAGTTCAGATCGATGCTTGATATATTGTCTGAAAGATGAATAATTGAAGAATGTATATTGCATAACTTAGAAGCTGGGCTAGAGAATAACTGAAAGATGCAAGACCATTTTATGTGAGCATAGGGAAAAACTTAATGAACATTTAGTAAATATTTTAATATAGTCACATAGAAATACATTGCATTTTCCTGAGAAAATAAAATAAGATTACTGCCTATAGAAGTATATTACAACTTGATGGGGTTTTGGAGTAATATCCTCTTTCTCTTTTTTCCAATATTTAAAAAAGGAAGTAATTCCTAAAGCAGTAACTTTGCAGTGCATGTGTAACTGGCTTTGATTTTTACCACAGGAAAAATATATGAAGACCCTAATCTGTGGGCATGTTTTACAGGGTGGAATTAACACCAGTGTGCGTCATGGCGGGATATATGTGAAGTCAATTATTCCCAGGGGACCAGCAGATAAGGACGGACAAATAAAGATAGGTAACGTGTCTGGCAATAAAACCCTGGGCTGCAGAACTCAGTGTGGACAATGAAACACGATTTGGGATTGGAGGTGTTACAAATGAGAAATAAGGGACATCATTCCTCAGCCTGTGCCTGTACTACATGTAGGGATCCCACTGAAAAAAACAGAAGCCTCACACCAACATTGTAGAGCTACGCTCTGTAGCTGCTGTCAGGCTAGTGACTCTGACATCATTGTTACTGTGATAACCAGATGCTATCACTGCATTTACTTACAGAATACCCTGGAATGTTTTAGCTGCTAGTTACAGCATGCTGTACAGCAAGCAGTATTCGTTTCCTATGAATTAATATTAATTTGACATATATAAGCATGAATATCTATTGTAATATGAGCAGCCTCAAGGTTTACACCCTCTGAACCTGAACATCAAAGCAAATTGATGTTCTTTGTTGGTTGTTTTGTTGGTTTTGGTTTTTTTTTACCTCAGGTGATCGTCTGCTGGAAGTAGATGGCATCAGCCTTTGTGGCATCACCCATAAACAGGCTGTGGAGCACCTTAAGAAATCTGGCCAGGTTTGTACAACAGCAGAGATGAATAAGATACCCACTAGACTAATCTGGACTTAATGTGAAGCACAGTAGCCAAGCTTTTCTGAAAGAACCACCCCCACTCTGCTCCAACCCCATTCCTCTAAACAGAAAAGTAAAAAGTCTTAGGGCTCACTGTGTCCTGTGTAACTGGAACCTGTTTATCACTGTTTTAGATTGCCAAACTAGTTCTAGAAAGGGGAAACTACCAATTGGCAGAGCCATGTCTGACTGATAATGATAGAAAGGAGGACCAATGTGCAGTTGTTTCTGTGACAACACCCCTCACAGATGGTACCAAGGACTGCTGCTTTTTGACAGATGGTAAGTGATAAAGAAGGAACTCAGGGTGACTTCCTACAATGTGCAGGAAAGGAATGACGGAAAATAATTATATGAAATTTCTGTGGGTTGGAAGGAAAACTGTATAATGAATAAAATTATAATATTCCATATTAATGACATTATCAAAAATCAGTTCTGAACAAAGTATCTCTGATGTTCACAGAGTTGTAGTGGCTAGATATAGCTGAATTTATCCTAGGCATAAATACTGTGTCTCTCAGCCTCTGTGAAACTGGGCTGGCAAGGGGACACCCCTGTCTGTGCTCCACAGCACTCTCGGGCAGGAAGCAGCTGTGTCAATGCGGCCAGGCTGTTCCCCAGGGAGAGCCTCACCAGCACAGCTGCTGATGCTGTGACAGTGATGAAGCTGGAGTGAACTGGAGACTGCCGTCACTTCATTTCTTAAAATAGAAGGTTTAGAGATCACTTACACAGAATTTAGCCAACAAATAAATGCTGTATCTTTTACTGAAGGTTGTCTCATAAACACCAAGTCTGAACCATACTTTTCCATGGGGCAGTTACTCCTCTATACTGGAATTCAGCTACAAGCATCGTGTTTGGGAAAGGTCTCATCTCTCATTCTTGACTGGCAAGAGCAGTAGCTCCAATTCTAGCTTATGCTGGTTAGTGCAAGACCTAAACTAACACCAGGCAGCTACAGAATAGTAAAATCTATGCAACACTTACAGATAAATGTCAGAAAAAGAATGTGAATCGCTTTATGTACAAAAACCTTTTTCCTTAATGAGCTTGTACCAGACTGTGAACACATGGTGGAATAGATTCCAGTTCTCCCTATTCTGACAATGAGATTTCAAAGACTTACATGAGATAAAGAAACACCTAAACCTTCTTTTGACTTTAGTATCAGGAAATCTACCTCTGCAGCACATGGGGAAGAAGTCTCTTGAGAGTATGGTTTATACTGGCTCCGCAGGGGGTACATATGCCATGGTTCGCACTTCTTTTCCTATCTCTGATTTGAGCAGATAACACATTTGAAGTGAAATTAACCAAGAATTCTGGAGGCCTTGGATTTAGTGTTCTGCAGATGGAAGGAGATGCTTGTGAACACCTTGGAGGAGCTATTGTCAGGATCAAAAGACTGTTTCCAGGGCAGCCAGCTGAAGAGAACGGAGAAATCGAAGTTGGAGACATTATTTTAGCTGTGAACGGGAAACCTCTCAAAGGGCTCCTGTACCAGGTAGGATTGTTACTGGGGGTCCCTCTGGGTAACAGGTTAGTAAAGATAATGCATTTAAACTAAATTATCACCAGAGAGAGACAAAATGTGCATATAATTAATCTGATTTTTTTATGTAGGATACCTCTCTAGAACTCCTATGTAGACTTCCCTTTCTAAATGAATTCTGACAGTGAATTCTTTCTGCTATTTAATTTATAAGTTTCTACCACTAATGTATAAATGCTATTGTTAGATACATACCAGTTGTTAACTAGTTGGAATCTTTGTTGCTGCTATGCATGATTGGAACCATTTTACTCCTGTGGTCATTTGTGCTTTGTAATGTCATGCTAAATATAATGCCCCAGATTCAAATTTCTACCGGGAGTGGTAAGTCCTGTGTAAGTTTTTAACCTAGAATGAGAAATTCTATACACGATGAAGAAATTCAGTGGTAATGGCCTATGTATGTATTTATTTTTTTCATTGGAATATGGCAGTTTGGGGAGCTATTTTGGAATTATTAACCAAAGATGTGTTACTGCCATATGTGTTTTGAATGAATTTGCCTAAAAAGTCTGTTTTCTTAAAGAAAATTAATTAACCTAAACCTATGTGCCTGATGATGAAATAGACGTTTGTAAACAGAACTGATTTGACTTTAGATACATATAAACTATGGTCCATTTGTATGATAATCCTTCAGTGACGAATACTGGCCCTCAGACACTGCTGAGAAGCATAAATAACAGGAATGTAACATTCACAGTAAAAACTTTCTCCATCTCAGTTGGAAAAATGACATGTACGATATACTGTGTTCCATCAGAAATATAACATTCCTTCTTTCTGTTTAGGATGTCCTGCACTTGTTAAGAGGAGCCCCTCGAGAAGTTACACTGCTACTTTGCAGAGCACCAAAAGGTGTTCTTCCAGAAATAGAGCAGATTGCTCTGGTAAGGCAAAGCTTCTGACAGAAACTTGCTTCTGTAAACCTGGAAAGACACTACTACATTTTCTATCCAGTCTTAAAGAAGGCAACTTGCCCTTTTCTCCAAGGCCCTCTATTCCATTTCTTTCCCTTCCTGGTTTCAACCTGCAGAGTTCAACTGATATTTTCTTAGCAACAAAAATAATACAAATCTGGCAGAAATATATTTCTCCCAGTCCAACAACTTTTGAGTTGCTATACTATCATTGGAGTGAAACAGCATGTACCCAAGCAGGTCTTCCTTCTAGTGGTGCTTCTAAAAATACTCTACCAGATCCTCAGCCAGAAACTGCAAATATTCTCAAATGCAGCTATTTTAACTCCCCAAAGTGAGAAGAAAATAAAGAACTTTTCCTATCCAGACTATCTCTTAATGAAGTTAAAGAAATGAAATTATTATTCAGGTTCTTACTGATAGTTATTTGGGTTCTTACTGATAGTTAGAGGAATCTGCAGGGGGAAAAACAAAACACAAACAAAAATATCCCCAGAACGCAGACACTGCAGAGACTAAAACATTGCCATTAGATGTACTAGCATTATTACTCCTGCATCTTGAACACAACTCATGGACACATAACAAGTACTCTTTTAAGGAATTTGCACTACTCTTGCTCCATTAAGAATGGCTCAGTCATGGTTCCCATCCCACTAGGATTTCTAGCCACCCACAGGCAGACAGAAATGAGAGTCAGAACCGTCTCCGGACAACAAACTGAGTCCTGCTGCTCTGCTGCACTGTGCCCTTGGCTCATTTCTACGGTCAGTCACATGGGAGTCAAGTCTGAAAGACACTTCTATAGAATGAAGAGAATATAGACACAACATTGAGGCATGATATGAACAGAAATATTAAAAAAGAACCTCTAGCTAATATTTCATTGGGAAAAATTGATCTGGTGTAGTAGTTTTGATTGGAGTTCTTGTTGAACATGAAAAATAAGCATTAAGACAAAGAGTTATTTCGTGAGAGTACCTTCTTCTATTTTTTTCTCCTCCCTTCCAGCTAGCATTTGGTATTTTCCCATTCAGAACCTTGTTAATACTGCCTTTTCAAGATATTTTGCTCTTGAAAGAAAAAAAGATGGGAGATTGATTAAAAAGGAGTTACACTAACCTTTCTGGTTCTTTGACAGACTCCAGCACCATCTCCAATTAAGGACTTTGTGGCAGAAATGCCAGGCAGCACAGAGGCAGGAAACAGTATGGATCAATCTACCAGTGATGGAGGTAGCACCTCTCCAGAGCTCGAAGACTGCCTAGATTCTCCAGTGGGAGAAGATTTCAGTGAGCCTCCTGAGGATGACAGCTCAGCTTACGAAGAGCAGGAAGCTGAGTTTCAAGAGAAGCACATACAGAAACTCCCAGCTTCCAGAGAGAGTTTCTATAAGCATCTTTGGAAGATTCATCAAGAAGCTCCTGGTTCTGAAGTCTTCCACTCTCTGGAGGAGGAAGTGAAGCAGAACTGCTATTCACCATGTGAATTTGGACAGGTCAAAAGGTAGGGAATACCAAAATCTGTTCTGCAGCCTTTCCTTTGACTCTTAGAACTTTGAAAGTTAATTGCTAAGGTTTATGTACAGGACTCTCTGCTTCTAATCACTCCCGATTTTGTTTTATCATCTTATTCTGACTCGCCTAATCTGCTTTCCCTATTTACTCTCATCTGATTAGAATTTTGCATAAGTCGGCATTGCAAGATACTTGAAAGACTTCTGCATCACTGTAATCATTTATGTTGTTCAGCTGAAGGTGGTTGCCATTTGAAATCAGTGGAAAGATTCCTGTTCACCTAAATAGAAAACAAATACTTTTTTATTGATTATATGGGTTTTTTACTTTATTTTTTTTCAGAGTTGACTTAAATAGGAACTAATTTTTTTTTCTTATTGTATGATCTTTTAATTTCAAATTTTTCATAGCAAATAAAAACACCTCAGATGACAAACTGGGATCAAGGAGGAAAAAAAAGGTTATTTTCTGTTTTCTGGTCAATAGAACCCCTGAGCCAGAGGAATTATACAATAAAACAAGTGCAAATAGACTCAATGTCCTTTTATACTCCTTTGGATATATCAGACACTGTTGCACAGAAGACAATCCATTCCATTTTCATCATCTTTCCCAGTGCAAAAAAATTATCAGAACAGACTGATGCAAAGACAAATTGAAAGTCTTCTAGAGGCCTTTAACTTACAGCTTTACTAATTTTATTGAGAAACTAATTTCTATTTCTTCACACAGTCACTTGAAATAATTTTGTTACTTTTGACACTCTTCAATCACAGCCCCAGACCCTCCAGTCTCTGGGGAGTGACAGCACTACCTGACACTGCAAATCAAGTGGGATCATAATGGCAGTCTATAATTTTAGCTTCTCTTTGTCGAGTGGAGAAGTTTCACTGAATTCATGAATGAAGCCCCTGCTTAGTTATCTGCTTCTCTACTTATGAGATAAAACCAGCAGAAATATGTCTGCAGCAAACATATTTGCCAAGAGATAATACAGATTCAACAAAACTAAGCTTATTGTTGGAAATCAATTCCAAGAAAAATTTTGGATTCTTCCCAAGAATGAAGTTCTGAAATAAATGTTTTTGTTTGATACATTTTCAGTATCATTTAATATCAGCTTTTGTATTTTTAAGAGGCAGCCAGAGAAGTTTAGGATGCCATGCATTTTAAACAATGTTTTAAACATGATCTCAATTTAAATCCTTCCAGCTAAACCCACACAATATCCCCAGAAGGAAATAGGCATTAATAAAGGACTTCCTTTTGATTAATGAAGAAATTTCACCAGGCTACTCAAAACATTTCATGCAAATGTATAAATTTTCTGATATGAATTTTACAGAGATCCTATGTGATTTCATACAGGATGTGCAATTTTTTTCATTTTAGTTGTCTATGTTTGCTTGGAAGATGACGGACAGTTCACTTCTACCAAAGAGCAAAAGATCCTAGCTGACTTAGATATGAATATAGCATTTTAGGTGTTTTTAAGATGAATGAGGTTTAGCAATATTTCAGTAAGGACTGATATGAAGAAAACATACTTAAAAAAAATTGTTTCCACCATTTTTATGAGCTTTAATGGTAAATTTTTGGGAGATAATGCCATCGTTGTTACTACAGTTCATGAAAGACAACAGCCGAAACTATTAAATACAGCATGTATGATTACAGTTTGGGCTTGAAGGTCAAAAGTGCCAAGTACTTTGGCTGCAATATGGTGGAATAGAATCAATAATAATTTTAATTCAATTCATTTAATAAGTCCACTGAAGTATTTTAGACAACTCATATGCTTCAAGACAAGTATAAAAATAAAGGCAACCTTACAAAGAGGAGTAAGGACTTCTACTTTTCATGAAGAAACCGGAACCACTTCATATTTCATGTTTCTCATCTGTGCCCGGTTAGCAAGGAAAGACCTGGAGAAGCCAGAAATGTGGCTGGCGTTCCTTTTTCCAGAAAAATGCTAATATAAAAATTGTAGTGGTATTTTAATGTCCATACTGCCTACCAGAAAATTTAATTAATTTGTTTATGGAAGATGAAATAATTAATGGTCTGGGCTTTGTCCAAGTACTCTTTTTTGAGAAGCAACCAAAGTACTAATTAATACCTTAAAAAAAAATAAAAGAATGCAAGATTTTGCAAAGGTAAATAATGAAAGCTTTTTAATCTTTCAAGTAGCTTTGCAAAATATTGATTACTTATTTGTTTTTGTACTACCATTGGAGGATTCAGACAGCAATTCAATACCATAACTGGTAATTCAGTAACTTTCATTAGAATGAAAATAAGGTAATGCATAAGCAGTAGACTTTTCAGTGGCCATCTAATAAAGCATATGCTTTATAAAGAAAACACCATCACTGCAATCTTTTTATTTTCCAGCCCTGTATTTAATAAGAGTCATGATGTCCTATTGAACCCAAAATGTATGCCTGAAACTCTCTCTCTAACCCTTATTGATGAAGAGTATCTCACTGTCAGCTCAATGTCTGTGACCTCGCTTCCACGAGGAGGAACCTCCGAGACAGTCTCTGCAACCACTGCGACCCCACAGCTACATATTTGTGGTCCCTCATCGTCATCCCTGCCTGCTAGAGAGACACATGACAGTGACAATGAATGGGAAGACTTGGAGGAACCTGAGGAAGAGAAGGAAGAAAATGAAGACTGCACTCAGGTATGTGATGGGAACCAAATTACCAACAGATAGAATAAAAGGGAAAAGAAACTATTTTAAGAATGTTACAGTCCTAAACATTAATTTAAATTCATTTTCTATGCTATTTCCACATGACTTTTTTTTTTTTTTTTTGCTTTCCTGAATATCCAAAATCTTCAAATAAAGCAGACCTTCCACAATGCCCGGCTCTCCAGAATTCTTAACCATTTGCCTTAAGGCTATTTCTTTTTTCTTGACATCTTACTATTTCTCCAGCTTTCCAAAATTCTACATTATTATTCTCAGTGTACAAAGGCCTAAAAGCTCTCTAGTAGCTTCTAAAATTGATTGGAGTCAGCTACTTGGGTTTTTTCTGCTATGTTTCAAGGCGATGCAGAAAATCACTTTGTTACAGTGATAGTGCTGTAATGTCCTGATAAGAAAGTATGATCCTTGTGCTAATTGCTATTCAAAATGTAAGGTTCAGTCCTGCCAAATGGTGAACATCTTGCATTCCTACAGCACTAATGAGCTCTGAATTCCTACTAATTTGAGAGCACTGTGGACAAAATTTAGCTCCAGGCATTTCCTTCAGTGGGACAGCAATAGCAGTAACAACAGTAATCTTTGCACCCTGCTATCGTAATGCTTGTCAGCTCAGAGGACTCCAAGCCTTTCTTTACACATTCCAAATGCCTAATCCCACATCCTGGTGGCTTTCTCTGCTTTATTAGGCCCTATAAATCAATCAACATGAACCTCCACTATTCTGGGATATGGCAGAATACCTTTTGAATACTCTTGTACCATCTGAGGATCTGATTCCTACCTGCATACAAAAATTATGGAAAATGTTACTGAAGCAACAGAAAAGCCCAAATAAAACATACCCTGTGCTTGTTTTAATAGGAAATGGAGATCTTTGTGACTTTGACGAAGTCAGAGAACAGTGGTTATGGATTCTCTGTCATTCTTAACAAACTTGACACCTGCCTGTACGTTGATGAAATCTTGAATGATCCTGCCCTTTCTGATGGAAGATTGAGAAGGGGAGACAGAATCATTATGGTACAGTAATTGTTTGAGTTTAAGCAGAGAAAATATTTGGAGATAGATGTCATTTAGCTTTGGCATTCTTCATTTGATCTCACTCGTTTATCATGTATTTAGGTATGTAAATAAATAATACAATACATCTAATTCTGCTGACCTCAGTTGGATAAATTTCAGACTGAATAGATGCAGGATCAGGCAAATAACTGAATCTAGGAGCAATTCAAGACAAGAGAGACATTAAATTCCTCCCCAATTAAATGACATAAACTTAATTAATGTAATAAGGTGATAGGTCACACACAAAGGATGCAGGAATTATGTCCTTTGTAACATAAGAATAAACTCTTTTTTTTCAGCCTGGTTCATGTTCAATTTTTTGCATAAGACCCTCTTCCTTGTTTTTTTGCAACAAGATCTTGATTTTCAATGGGAAAAAAAAGCTACTTTTATTAAAGCTCTGCATTCAGAAAAATAAAATTCAGAAAAGAAATATTACTGCAATCTTAACTGTTTAATTTATTGACATTAAATTACACAGCAAAACAATAACAAGGAAGTAAAAACTAATTTAAGTTCATATGCAAAATTCAGAGTAGAGGGAGAAGTAAATGATGGCCAATGAGATCTATGACATGATTTTACTGGTTTGTCATTTAGGTGAATGGAATTGATGTCACATCTTTACCATGCAATGAAGTCCTGACTTTACTGCAAAGCTCTCCTCCAGATCTGCACCTTGTGGTTTGTCGTGCTGACAGTGACCCACGTCCCTCAATTAGGCCAGATGAGATTCCTGAAATTACTCTCACAAAGGGTGCCGATGGACAGCTAGGTGTGTAGTAAATGCTGTATTTGCTATTTTGGACAGGAATGACAGCATAAGATAATCATAAGCAAATGTGGTCTCGAATCAGTATCATCCAAACTGACCTTGACACCTTTATGCTCTTCATGATCACCCATGACCAAGGAATGAGAGCTTTATTTTGGGCAACATCTAAGAGGGAAGACTGATATCTCTTTTCAGACTAATGAAGATAGTTGGAAAAATGATCTTTGCATCATCAACCTATTGACTGAAATTTCTGGGAGATTTCCAGTCTCATATTTTTATGTTACTGATATACATAAGTTTTGGGTAGTTGCATAATAATATCTACTACCTGCAGAGACACATAAAGATCTATTTGGAGGGAAAGAAAAAATTGAAGAAAAGGTAAAGTTTAAGAAGGATGAGCCACAGGTTGAGACTACAGTTTGCTATTCAAAAAGTCTCCACTTGAATCCTTGATTCATCATAGACACAAGGCTTTATCTACATTGTGCAATACAAACGACAAAAGGAATCCCCACAATATATCTTGATATTTCTGAATCATGTTATGAGTACTACACACAGATAAAACTGTAGACTCAGGAAACAGAACAGCTATATTTGCTCATGTACAACATCCTGTTTCCAGGTAGGAACTAGTTTGTTCAGAGATTCCTTGAATGTCGTTTGCACTGTGTGGGCACCTCCTCAGCTGACGTAGGCCTCCCTTCCCAATGACACCTTGAGGACTGCAAGGCATTTAAATGTGCTGGTAATGAGGGAGCTGCTGCTATGCAGCGCAGGGTCCTATTGCAATGACTATTGAACTTTGGGTGAAATAAAGCACCACAGCAGCACTGAAACACAGAGATGGGCACCACCATTTAAGTTTTTCCATACTTTTTTTAACATCTAATGACATTTCACTCTTTCCATCCAGCTTATACACCCCATCTTATTGGGGCCAGACTGTTATTTATAATGTCAGTGATTTCTTCAGCCTATCTTTCAATGACTCACATTTATTCCACTTTAAGTCACTGACAGTGAAATTCAAAACACTCTTCCACAAAAGATGCTTTCTCTGCATTATTCTAGGCTTGAAGCTGACAGGAGGAGCTGGAAGCAAGTTTCAAGGTATTTATGTGCTAGAGATAGTGCCTGGCTCTCCTGCCAGTGTGGAAGGCAGTTTGCAGCCACGAGATCAGATTGTTTACATCTGTGGACTGTGCACTGAGGGCATTAGCCTGGATGATGCAGTGAGAGTGTGTGAAGCTGCCACCCAGAATGTTCAAATCAAAGCCATAAGGTAAATCTGAGCATACTTGATCCTAATGCTGAAGCAAGTTTCTAAATTTTACATCAACAAGTCAGACAACACAAAACAGAAGAATGCTTTGTCTCAAAGGTCTGAATGTTGCAACCTAATAACATTCATAAGATATCTCGACTCCTTGTAATTACAACTAACACAGCAAGTACAAGTAGACTCATACAACACAACACAAATGAGAACTCATCAAGTTTCATCATCCAAAACCAAATGTGAAGCCTTTAACTGTGAGGTTGAGCATCATTTTCATGTCTTGCTCTCTAGGGAAAATCTTCATATTTCCATCGCTAGTGTCAGTTTTCCCCTTACAATTTCAGATTCACAACTACAAGCAAGAAAATACCTCTGATCTAAAATTCTGAGATAATTACAACAGCCAAATATTTTAGAAAGGTATTAAAAATGCAGCTTTTAACCTGCAACGTGACCAGGAAATCTTTCCAGGCCTGAAGAATAATCAGCTGTAAAAGATTTAGCTCATCAGTTCATGGCTGCAGTTTAGATTTATTGTATTCCACAGTCTGATATCACACCAACTCAGGTTCTGGACTGATGCAAAAATAGCTTCCAAAGATCTCAGAGGAATGGTAAAACATTAACCCAAAGCATGTGAGAACTGAGTTACATAACCAGAGCGGGTGACAGAATGGCTGTCACAGATGTCTTAACATAGTTCAAACTTTCATCACTGTTTTATTAACTTGTGATTCTCTAACAGAAGAAACTGCAGCCTCATTATATATCTTGCTGTACGACAAGTTAGTAGGCAGCACCTCCTGATTGTCAGAATTTATAAACTAAGGTGGTAAACAGAAATAGGTAAAGGAACTTACAAAAGAGCATTCCCACTTTACACAGGGGATAACCAAAGCTGAATTCAAAAGGGACTCAAAAGCAATTCTGTATTGGGCCAGGTAATTTAACATGCTTATTTTTTTCCCCAACGCATTTCAATAAAATGTTTCAATATAGTCAAATATTTTCATGTACTGATATCAATTCTCTTCAGAAAAGCACCACTAATAAAATCATAGAAGGACAACTACTATTAAGACAACTGAATTTCTGAAAATAATTTTTATATGTGCTTTACAAAACATGCAGCACTTAATGGCTCACATATTTCACTTTTTCTGCCCCCAGAAATGGCAATCCAGTGGTTCCTATAGAGCAGGAAAATAGTAAGTAAGGCTAATATTTTTGGGTTCTAGTTCAAAACTTACTTCTGATTTTGAAAATAAGCATAGATTCATTACATTTAAAAGTTATTTAAAAATTGTAACTTGGCATTCAGTATTTCTGTTATGGCCATTTTAAGGGTCTGAAGAAAATTTGGTAGCTGTTTAAAGACAGAAATAAAATGCATAGTTCTCTGTAAAAAAGTAGTTTGTTACATATTCAGTTTCTATTTTTTAATTTGTCATTAAATAGGAATTTTATGTGGTCATGTTTCAACATCTGTTTTGACTGAAACTACTCTCTAAGGAGTTTTCCAGCACTTCTTGAGCCACTATTTAATGTGAGCCACTACTTCATCATCTAGACCACCTTTTAAAACTGTTACAAATAAACTATATAAAATCAGCAGGCAGAACCAATATCTGTTAGTTAATATAAAAGCATTCCTGTCGGGGAAGATATTTGGTACTGTAACTGATACAAAACTTCAGTAATTATCTGCACTACAAAGACTTGACTGGAATTGCTCTAGCAGCAGGACTCTCAGCAAGCACAGGCTGCACCTGCACACTCAGGTGGAAGAAGAGGTATCACATCTAGGTCAGCACATACATAGGGTGTTAGCTATGCAAGTAGTACTTTCCAATGCACACTTGGCTGCAGCATTAATTCAGGCCTAGCCCCAGTTTCATTTACCTGATTGGATGTCTTTTTTTTTTTTTTTNTTTTTTTTTTTTTTAATCATGCAAAGATGACCTTAAAAAGTAACCCTGGACCACGATTCCACGATTGTTTACCTGCCTACACTCATCTGAATACTGGCATATGGTTACTCAAAGAACTTATTCCAAGTCAAGTTAGTTACAGATTTCCTACTTTACCACGCATAGCCATGTGTTTGTTTCTATAAACTGAAGCAATTTTCTGCAAGATACCGATAAAGTTATGTAGTCTCAGTTAACATGATAGAACTAAAGCACGGCAAACGCATATCCTGGTAGGAACTTGCTTACGCAGCCTTGTGTGAGCCTTGGAGATTCCAAGATCTCTCAAGACACCTTCAGATAGGTAACCAGACCTGATCCACCTCATAGAGTTATGAACTCCATACTGGCACAGTTACCTGCCTCGTATAAAACAAGCTGTGCAAGGTCCTGCACGTGGGTCAGAGCAATCCCCAGCATTAACACAGGCTGGGCAGAGAATGGATTGAGAGCAGCCCTGAGAAGGACTTGAGGGTGTTGGTTGATGAGAAGCTAAACATGACTGAGCAATGTGCAATCACAGCCCAGAAAGCCTGTCCTGGGCTGTACCAAAAGCAGTGTGGCCATCAGGTTGTGGGAGGGAATTCTGCCCCACTGCTCTGTGAGACCCCACCTGCAGTGCTGCATGCAGCTCTGCAGTCCCCAGCATAAGCACATGGACCTGTTGGAGCAATTTAAACAGGAGGCCATAAAGATTGTCATAGGGCTGGAGCACCTCTCCTATGAAAACAGGCTGGGACAGTTGGAGTTGTTCAGCCCGGACAGGAGAAGGCTCTGGGGAGACCTTACAGCACCTTCCACTACCTACAGGGGGGCTACAAGAGAGCTGGAGTGGGACTTTTCACAAAGGCATGTAGCTGTAGGGGAATTGGCATCAAACTGAAAGAGGGAAGGTTTAGATTAGATAGTAGGGAGAAATTCTTTACTGCGAGGGTGGTGCAATACTGGAATAGGTTGGCCAGAAGTTGTGGACACCTCATCCTTGAAAATCTTTAGGCCCAAGCTGGACTGGGCTTTGAGCAACCTGGTCTACTGAAAGGTGTCCCTGCTCATGGCAGAGGGGGGGAACTAGATGATCTTTAAGGTCCTTTCCAACCTAAACTGCTCTATGATTCTATGATTCTCCCCTTTTATGGGCACTTTGAAAAACCTACCATAATTTTGTATTTGGTGTTCCATTTGCTATCATCACTGATAGATTTATAGATAAATTTGTAATAATTTGTTGTTAAGAAAGCAAGCCTTCATTTTTATAGGCTTAGTTACAAGAACATACACTAAACAGGTAGCTATTTTTAAACTACAGGACATTCATTATTTTCCATAATCCACACATTTGGAGTACTTTGTGGAAGACAACTAAGATATCACCAAAATATGATAAAGCAAACCTACAAAACTGGGGGGTGGGGGGGATGAGTAGAGGTGGGAGTGTTCCTTCATCTGCCTGATCATTGCCACATGTCTACAGTGACTCAGTTTGGTCTCTGATTGTTGTTACAATTTTTAAAATTGCAATGGCTAAGATGCAGTATCTCTGCAATTCATGACTGAAATGTGTATTTCTCTGTGCAAACTGCCAAACTTAATCATGCAGTGGTCTCACGCTGCTGCATATAGTATCAATATTGGATATTGATGCTTTGTTTAATAATCTAAGAACAGAGTTTACATTCCGTGTGTACATGAAGTTTAGCAGGAGCCCTGTCAGAACAATATACCTGTATGTTTTTAGGGCCACCAGCTGAAACAGAGAAAGCCAATATTTCTTTATCAAATGAAAACCTGAACTCCCAGGAACAGCATCTGCTGCATCAACATGGTAAGGAATTTTGCATTTTTCAGTTAGGGCCTTCTCTTCAGAAGAAAATAAGTCTATAGGCGATAATGGCATTGCCTGGGAAAGATTAACTCTTCAGACAAAAACCTGCCTCCCTCAGAGTTTCAGAGAACATTTATACATTAGTGTTGTCCATCCGGTATCTCTGTAGCACACGGTTCTTAAAGCATGTTTTGGAACCTGCTCACAGGGAGGTAAAATGTCACAGTGTAGTTCACATTTCAGGAGTTTTAGGCCACATAAATCCATAGGATTTATTTTGTATTTCACATATAAAATATAAAATGCTTTATTATGTCTCTGAATGAGATTTTGAGTGTTATACTGTAGAATATTTTACCAGGACAACTATCTAAAAATTGTTGCTTTTTCACAGAGAAACATTTAGAGAAAACAAACTGTGATGCTCAGCAGAACACTTCTGATTCTCCAGAATGTAAAGTAAGTGGCACTCCAGGGTGTGAGGTAGTTCGTCAGGTGAACTGAGCTATATGGAGTGAGCTTTTTTTCAAAAGTGCTATTTATTGTATTTTCTTCCTCTCTTTGAAAATATGAATATAATGCATTTGCAGAGTGTCCTGTAAGTGTTGAATTGTATTCAGCATTCAGAGTAGAATGCACTGGACATTTCCTGGGAACAGACTCTTCTGTTGCTGTCTTTCAATGCTTAGAAAGAAAGTAGCACAGGAAAAAGACACAGAATGTCACAGCATGGGATTCTGGGGAAAATATGTGCAACTGTGAAACACTTGCCACAACAATCTTTGAAAACTGAGATTAATATCTTTCATTCTGCATTTTTCAGATGGACATTTGAAAAGAGAGTAAAATTAGCCCAAATCTTTGCAGTATTATGCACCACTGATATAGACCAATATGGTTAGAATTTGACAAGAGTAATGCATTTTTAAAGTTATTTATTATTTATTATGAATTCTTGAATACAGAAGAATGTTGTTGTTGGGGTAAAAAAAAGTTATTTCCAGGCTCAGCATACAATGTTTAAAAATTCTTACAAGTGCAAACATCATTTCTGTTGGTGCAGAGACATGGAAAGTAATGTTAATTGAAATTATCCAAATTGGGACTGATATTTCATGTGAATAGATAACTAATTTTCTCTTGATTGTTGTTTGAAAAAAAAAAAAAAAAGAAAGCTGTCTCTTATTAAAATTAGATGTCCAACCTGGCAAAAAAAAACCCACTTGAACAATTTTCTCACTTTTGATTATGTCATCACTATTACTGCTTCTTCTGCATGATTTAATCCATGATGGTTTATCTGTTCAACTTGCAAAAATAATTTCCAAGGCTGATATTTGTGGCATTGGAACTAGTCATGCTGCAAGTCATAAACATTTCTAGCTTGCTGCTATTTCTGACATAGTAGTTGACCCTAAAAAAGCAGCTGATTTTAAAAGCAAATGAAGTGCTAAAGTAAAAAAGATGGGAATGTTGGGATTACAAGATTAAGATCTAAATTGTAGAAAAATAAGAGAATAAACTATGTACTGCATTACTGTCATGCTGGAGATAAGAATGCCTTATTTGTCAGTTAAGGTGATTTATTTGATATATTATAAAAGGATTACAGAACTACACATTTCTTTGTTCTTAAGGGGTTATTTTACCCAGCAGCAGTTATTAAAAAGAGTATGAAAATAAGTATGTACTATTTTCCTTCTGATCCATACATGCAGCTGTTATCTTGATGCCTGGAAGCTCTATTAATCTATTCAAGAGTAGGATGTATCCCATAATCCACATCTGACAGTGAAGACTGTGGGAATAACAGGAATCTTTGGTAATAAAAACGGAAACAAAATACAACCCTGAATAAATTCCACTTTAGACTGCATCCTTGTCTATTGTAGGACTTCATTATTAAGATTGAGCTGGAAAAAGCAGAAAATGGAAGTCTAGGATTTGCACTGGTAGGTGGAAAAAATGGCAGGGCTATCCTAATAAAAGCCATCAGCCCGGACAGCAGTGCAGATCTAGATGGGAGACTTCAAGTTGGTGACATCTTACTTAAGGTAATGTTTGTTCTTCATTACTTTGGCTTACATTTTCTCTACTTACTCAATGATGAGCATCTGTTCAACACAAAAGTGGTGCAGATTGGAAATCTGATGCCGTTTTGCACAGTAACACGTAGAGGGTGGTGTCCCTCAGCTCCTGGTGGTCAGAGGGCTGTCCTGAAGGCCAGTGTCTTCCCTGGAGTTTAGCCTCCAGAGGGACTGGGTCTCCCCAGAGCTGGTAGTTGGACACTCTAGAGGAAGATCAGAATAACAGAGCAAGCAGCCAGCTGCACCTACTCAGGACTGTAACCGTACCCAGCGAGGGTTCCAGAGAAAGTTCAGGGAAACCAGAGTTAACTGGCCAAGCATGCAGGTCACAGATGACCAAGAGGCTGCTGGGAAGAATCTGTTATGGTGCCAGTTAGGCATTATCAAGACAAACAAAAAGCACTGGAATTAGGGCTTTTGAGTCTTTATTTAAAATCTTACTATCCTAGCCACCCTGCCACCTTTTAATATAAATCATCCTTTTTGTTACCCAAAATTATTTTTTCTCCTCCCTCCATGAGTTTCAAAATTGTTTGATTTTCAGGTTTTCATTTACTTCCATCTCTCCTTCATCTTCTCACTGAGGAGTGGGGGAAAGCCCACTTACTATCTCAGACTATAGTGTCCTGCTGGCAATCGTGGTATAAAGACATAGAGATGAAGGATCAAGCACGTTAGGAGAGAATGAGAATGAGAATTCCCACCCATAAATGGGAGAACATTATGACACATGAAGTTCAAAGAAGTGATATAAAGTGCTAGGATAGTTATCCCAGTGCTAGGATATGTGATTTTAAAAAAGGCTTTGTGTTACAGGCATCTGGAAATACACATCATTGTATTTTTCAGGTGAATGAGACTTTTGTGTCTGGCCTGCCACGCCAAACAGTGACGGATTTGCTGCGCAAGGCTCAAGGCACTGTTCAGCTCACTGTCTGCAGAAGCGTGGCTTTGCACTGGGCTTATTCAGGCAACCAGAGCAACACAAAAGCAGAGCCTGGTAAGCAGCTACATCCACTCACCATATGACACAAGTGGGATTATGTGTTGCCTGGATTCAACTTTGGAATTAGCAAAACAAGTCAATTTTAGTGTTAGTCCTGTTCCATAGCTGTAGGTACAAATGACATTCTTCACCCTGATTTGCAGGTTGTCTTGGCTAAGCTGCTCAAGACATAGGACCACAGGGAAGGAACACCCAAGTCTGATTTTTAAGTCTAGGAACAAAGCTGTAAGACCCTCAAAGATGCTTTAACTCAGCTTAAGTTTTTAAGTCATGAATGTTGGTCTGATTTTACCCATTTTATGCAACTCACTGATGGAATCACAGCCTGGTTTTGGCTCAGTTGCTATAATACTTCTCCCACAAACTCCACATCCCATCACTCCTACTTATCTCCTGGAAGCACTACACCTCCTGTTCTGTCTGGCAGACAGATCCTCTTTCTTCTGTGCTTGTTCATGCTCAAATCTAGAAGCCTCTGCACGCAGGTCTATTGTTATTCATTTGAGAGCACACCCATCTTGCACAGGGCAGTACTTAGAGGCATGACTAACTCTCTGGAAGAACTTTGTTCTCTATGCTCTGCTCTACTGAATACTCAAAAATTAAATACTAATTAAGGCTGGGAGTGGAAACAAGGATATAAAATTACCAACAGATTACACAGTTATAGTCTTCAACTTTCTTTTTCTTTGAATACTGGAACATTTCCTATAATGTGGAGAAACCTAAGTGGGAAGGATATAGAATTCTTCCTTCAGGCCTGCTGCTTACAAATTGAAGGTTTTGTTTCAAGTATTCTTAGTAAAGAAGACACTGCCATTGCCATTTTCTTCTTACATGGCATCGGTGAATTACATAGTTTTTGGGCAGTTTAAACTGCTTTCCTGCAAAACACAATGGTATTATAGAAGTGCTGGCAACAAAGTTAATCTATGTTATTTTCCCCTTAGCATTGTGAAAGAATAAGGTGGGTTAGGGAGGGCAGATTTATATTGTTCCAGGGTTTTTTTATAGCTGCATTTGATACAGGGCTTTTCTTCTGGCACTCTGAATTATGCTGCCTTCTTCGGTGGTGACATATGGCATTTGTGCTCTATTAACCCTCCCAGGCATTCACAAAAGGGAGATTCCATGCCAGTTTAAGACACTGTATCTCGGTGTCCCATCTGGTCAAAGTCCTTTGGTCTAAGCAGCAGAGAAAAAACGAACCTATATTTTCATGCATTTGATTATGTTTTTGTTTTCTGGTATTCAGCAAGTGATGGGGAAAGCCTGCAAGCTCAGCCCCTTTCCAGTTTCAAGGATGAAGGCTCCAACCAAATGTGCAACGAGGTAAAATTGGAGAAGTTTTCAGAAGTTATCAGGCAATGTACTCATCTGTCTGTTTACAACATGGGTTTGCTGCAATGTGGGCAAGAACCACACCTTCTTAATGAAAAAAGTTTAATGTGAGGGAAGTGTGCTGCCATGACTGGAGCTGCTGACATTTGAGTGAGTCAGGATTCCACTGAGATAAGAGCATATGATAAGTATAATACATATGCTAAAAGGGTGGAGGGAAGAAAAATTGCACATGCAAGTCTTGTTCTGATTCTTTATAATACTGAAATGAATAATTTATTAATTTTACCATTCTTTCAGTATTTCTAAACCACATATATTAAAAGATTTCTATTCAGCTATCTCCACTACAATTCATAATTCAAATGCATCTAAATTTCTTCAGACATGGCTATGATTTTGAATCTTAGTAAGTCCTGCAAGGTATCCCACAGTAAATTTCAGAGCATCTATTATTTCTAAATTTTAAATTGTAAAACTCCTTGGTAAGTGTGAGAAATTTAGGTCTTCTTGTCCGCCAGAAAAAAAATTAAAAACCCAAACCCTGATTCAAGTAATATAATAGAGCTGGAAAAAGAAAAATGGTAAGAATCCTTGACATAAATAAGCTGAGAAAACCTTGAAGAGGAATTTGGTTGTTTTGTTTGGAAGTTTTAAGCATGCTGTTGGAATGGGTGTTGGAACTATACTTTTAAAGACTGGTTAAATGTAATATCAAAATAAGGTCATGTCTATGATCTGACAAATAAGTACACCCAAGAAATAATATTAATGAGAAGTAGAGTTAGTAGTCAGGTTACAGGTTACCTATCAGATCCTCAGTTAGCAAGATAATTAGAGAAACATTTGGTTTTAAGCAAAGTAGTTAAGCCTATCTAGTTCAGCACAGCACATGCCTAAATTTAAGCAAGGGCTTAGTGTTTTCCTTGAATTGGTTCCATTAACCTCTCTCTTATTCATTATTTCCAGCTTGCCTTTAGTTGCCTCTTAGGAATAGAAACTATTTCTACTTTACTTTATAGAGCACAGCTGCCATCTACTCCAGGGATGTAGACTTTGAAAATGACAAGCTACTAAAAAAACAAAAAGTAAAAGTGAAGGAGTAAAACACATTTTCTTCTCAAATTGAAAACAAAAATCAATACAGCAGTCTCTGATCTATGTAATCAGTAGGTGCAGAAACTGGGTAGATGAATTCATGCCTGAATCAGCAACTATAAACGTCCCTATTCTAATGGAGAAATACAGGCACAGAAGTAAGAAAATAAAGCAGAAGTGGGAGATACCATTAAGATTCTCTGGGGCATTCAGTATGTGAAGTATGCAGTATGCCAGGGTGTTTTCTGGGTGCATCTGAAATATTAAGTTGTGAAAGAAGAAACACGAATTTGAACTACAATTTAAATTATTATTTATCAAGTGTAACAGCTGAGAAGAAGCTACTTTCACATACTAACAGCAGATATCCTGCATCTTTATTTAAATGCAGGACCTAGTTATTACTCCTCAGGATGGAAAACCAGCCACCAATACTACTGCTTATATTGCATATGGAGGGTCATCAAGGGTCTGCCTTCTCTGTTAGTTGAGTGCTTCTTTAGCAGAGCAGCTGCACCCTGCTTCTACCATTGGCATTGTTGTGTCAAAGATAAAAAAAGGAAATTATTACCAACAGTTCCATCTCAGATGCTGGTGCTTCCTGCTGCCAGGAATTGGGAGGGGAAGAGTGCGAACCATGATTCCCATGATTCCATTTTCTTTCTGAGATCAGAGAGGATATAAAAATTATTCAAAGCTCATTCATATATGCTGAGATGTAGAGGTGTCTCTAGACTGCACTGTTCTATTGTTTGGAAACTTAAAAACAGCTGATAAGGCTTTTTACCCTGACTAGGTACTGCAATACACTTTCTTCTGAAAGTGGAAACTATTATATTTTCCCTTTCCTTCTTGAGTGAAGGACACATTTCTGTCAGAAATAAGAGTGTTGATGAAAGTAATTATATTCTTGATGTTTCTATGTACTGATTTTTCATAGCTTCTTCTTATTTGAAACCTGCAGGATGCAGAAAGAACAGATCAATCTCCTCTGCAAGGTCAGCTGGCTGGACAAGATTATAAGGATATCATCAGTAACATTTCAAACAGGTAAGTCTTTCAAATGAAGTCAAACTATTAAAATAAATAGTATGGATAAATTATTCTTATATTTCCAGCTCTGTCCTAATATGGTATGAAAATGACAGAAGCACGGGCCTATTGGAATGCAGCCCCACCTGCAGGAAGAGCTGCTAAACAGCTTCCACACTAAGATGAGAATTGAAGCTTCCAGGTGTGAGAGCTAACAGTTGAAAAATGTCACACATGAAAATCATCTCTAGCTGTGAGAAACTTCCAATCATTTTTGAGCAGCTTTTCATTCAGAGTATATTCTTACCTCTGAAAAAACCCAACAACAATCACATACCAACAATAGTATTTTTCAGTAGCTATATTTGCAAACAATACTCCAGACAAAACGCTACTACCAATTCCTTATGATCTTCAGAGTTCTGACTAATTCTTGAAAATAGTTGCTCAAGAAAGTTAGAAGTGAGCACAAATAGATTAAACACAAAATCTTTGTATGGTTCAGATTATCAAAGCTTCTGCCACTTCAATCGACACTGTTTTACAGGTCACAGAAATGTGCAGAATGTGAAAGCTGCAGAAGAGAAAATCAACAGACTGAGTCAGGCAGCTGGAACAATGAAGATGATGTTCTGCCCCACAGGATTCCTGTTCTACCTAGAAGTAATCATGCAAAAACTTCTCTTGTTTCTTCAACGGTATAGCCCAGCACCTCCATAAATGTACATTGATTACAATACAAGTCCCTTGTATACAATCTAAGGATTCGCTCTTTCAGTCCAGGGCACTCAAGACACAATTTTTACCACTGATGCATATATAGGCCATACGAACTTTCGTAACTCTAAAAGGAGATATGCATCATGAAGTCTCTCCTCTCTCCCTTACTGTTCCCATACAACTTCAGAAAAAATGTAAATTAAACACTTAACAATGCAGTATGAAGGGTCAAATTTTCTCTCAAGACATTGTTCCCAGAATCAGTGAATTTCACCCTCCATGACAATTTCATTAAAAACTCTAGAACTGTGCTTAAGCATGTACTGAAGCACTTTCACAGCTCAGGTGCCAAAGCCCCTCTAACACCAGAAGAGTTTACAGAAACAATCTGCCTAACTGTTCCTTTATGAAAAGTAGGCTACTTCTGCTCCAAATGAGAATAATTTGCAAAAAGAATCATACTGAGGATGCTGCAGTATCTCACAGATTCTGTGAAATACAGATTGCTCTCTCTCCTTGCTTCTTTTCACCTGGTGGAAGCAATGAGTTGCTGATGGCTCTTATTAGAAGTAAAACACAGGTAACTCCCTCACACTACCAAGCCTTGCTGGCCAGAAAACAGAAAATTATAACCAATGTATCATCTACTAGCTGCTCAGAGTTTGGGTTTTTTTTAATTCCCCTTGATCTGGAAGGAGAGGTGTATGGGAAATAGTGTGCTTTGTCTGGAGTGGGGATCCGTCTTCACTGGCACTCTCAAATAGATAATAGGAGCCTCTTTGAGGGCTAAAGAATGAAATGGAAACTGAAAGTGTCTTAGAAGCTCAGTAAGGCATGGGTAAGTTGTAGCCCAGACTAAAACACAGCAAGCACAACTCTATTGTAGCAGAAATTAGTTAAGAGTAGCAATGATACTTACAAGAGGAAAGCAGAGCATTTCTTCTTGTCTTCCACCTGTAACAAACCCCTGGAACATATCATCAGCTTTTCTTTGAGACAGCTGGTATGTTATCCTTGCAAACAGTCGCCTATGACTAAAAAACCCAAATTCCGTAATTCCTGTGCCTCAAACCATTATTTTTTACATAATGATCTACTGGTTTTACTTAACATGGGAACAAAAGTTTTTCTATCACTCCAGTAAAGTAGTGATATTTCTGGAGATGCAATGTTTATCCATTTTCGTAATCTGTCAAGTTGTAGATCAGAACATACATTTCAGGATGAGCTAAGTAGTGAAACTGAATCCTAACTTTGATGCATCAAAGATAGTTCATATCTTGTTCTTGAAGGGCAGTGTGAGTCAAGACAAATACATGTGATTACTTTAGGAAGGAAGAATTTGCCATGATTATTCCTAGCAGTGGAGTGTGGCAATACTAACTGTCATGGAAGTGTTGGAAACATGAAGATGGTTCTCTGTGAAGATATGGCCAGAGTCTCCTATACCAGATAAACTAGCATTAAAGTTCCCAATTCTGCAAGAACAGTTTATTTAGAACAGACTGTATTTAGAAACTCTGTGAGGAAATAACTTGCAATAGTTGGATCTGCTTCCGAATAACATGAAATATGGTCCTGGTTGTATCTGTGGTGTTGAATTATTCTTCTTTCTGCTGTGAACATAAGTAAGTTGAAAATATTTTCTTCCATTTTGTCACATTTCACTTCCACAATATAAGCAGCAAAATATATATACATACTGCAGCTCTCTAGTTTTTAAAGCCATGATTCTGCACTATGAACAATAATTATTAAAAACTTCTTGGTTTTTTGTTGTTGTGTTTTGTTTTTTTGCTTGCTTTTTCTTTGTTGTTGTTGATACATAGACAGAACCTTTGCTTCTGGAGATGAACTGACTCAGTTAATTAACTTGAAACCATCACAGAGTGGAATAGATCCAAGGACTGGCATAACAGGTCTTATTCAAGGCCTTCAGCTGCGGATTGAGAATCAAGAGGTGCTAAAGGAATTTATGGTAAACTGTGATTAGTTTTTAAGTACTAGCAGTTCAGTGCAGCTAAGAAAGTGACTTTTAATAGCCTTCTGCATACTGTATGGGAGTTCAGCTTGCATATCTTTACTGAATCCTTTTTTTTCTGACAATTATTTGTGCCAAAATGGGTTTTTTACTCTGCTGTTTGGGTGAGAGTATGGCATTTGCATCTCTCTCTTTCTACACATCAGCCTTACACCGTTCCCTGTTCAAAGATACTGCCCATGTAGAATGAAAACAAATAATGTAACATTCATAATGTAGAGTAGGAATCACTTTTGCCTAGACTGACTTCTTCCTATTACCCCCTCAGCTCTGCTGAACATCTGCCTAAGAACTACCCTAGGGGTTGCACCTAAGCAAGAAATTCGTGCTGCTAAGGAATCACTAGTGTAGAAACAGTTGAAAAGAAAATGCTCCACACAATGGGACACTCCAATTATCCACAGAACTCATTGTCACAATATGCTGTTATGGTCAGGGACTTAGTGAAATTACAAAGAAAAAGTAATGTACCTCCAGAGATAATGAAAACACATAATTACATCTGATTGCTTATAAATCATGGAAAAAAGAGTAAAATTAGCAAGGCTTGTAAAACCTCTTGTTTCAGAACATAAACAGAGTATGCAGTTATCATCAAATTCCCAAAGAACAGATTATTTTATAATTCTTCAACATAGTACTGGAGGAACTTTCCATTAAGGGACATGCTCATTACCAGTGAAATGGATTGCTGCCACTTTTCCATAGTAATTGCAATGTTACCAGTTTCTTTCACATGCCTTTACATCTCTGACTTTCTGGGAACGAAATTTCACAGGCTCAAGTGTATAGGATTTGCTGGCATTCCCTGAAAGCTCAAGGGCATGTATTAATTTCCATTCATTACTTTCCATTCATTACTTTCCATTACTGATGTAGGTATAGCTTACTGTAAGCTGAGTCACACATTTGCACAGAAAACATAAAGATCTCATAAGTAAAGTGCTGGTTACCAAAGGCAGTGGATATTTTATCTGAGTCAAAGCCATAGCAACTGATGAAAGTGTTAAAGAACTGTCTCATGTACTTCAGTTCATATATATGTGTAGTGGCAGAAGGTGATGGCTGAGCATTGTGCAATGCATAGCAAACAGGCAGAAGAATTAAAAAACATCGAGGTAACACAAAAATGTAAATGACATAAACTTGCACATTCCTGCTTCTGACTACAGTGCATTCGATTCCCCCAAATTTGCTGTGAAGTTCCTAATGACTGTATGATTTGCACTTAATATCACTGGTGCTGTTCCTCACATCCATCACTTTCTCCATCACTGAAAAATATTCACTGTCATTATTGCACTGTTAATAGTGCAATAGTTAGTGCTTTAGTCATTGTGTTATCAATCATAAATGCTGAAATTTGGCCAAGACAGTATTCCAAACATCTATAACACAGCAATATACAACAGGGACTTGTAATGATGGAGTCTGAGGATGAGGGTTGGAAATACCATTTGAAAATGCAGAAATATTGTGTGAAGAAAATACAAAGCAAATTGAATCCCTTGCCTAGAAGTTTAGAGAATGACATACTGATTCTCTTTTGTAAGAAATCTATTTGCCAGTCTTGGGTTATATACAGCAATAAAGTTTGTTCTGTAAAAGATGTCTGTTGAGGATGTGAACAACATGGATTGACTATTTCTATTTGATCTAGGCTTTAGAACATGTGAAACCATTAGATGACTGCAGAACTGGCAAAGCACCAGAAAACCAGAATAAAAACAGATACCAAGATATCCTTCCATGTAAGTATGCACAGAAATGAGAACATACATTTGGTGAACCAAGTCATCAGAGAAACACAAGAAAACTTAATGTCTTTCTAAACTGCAGCAACAGGACAGCACACGCAAAAATTTGTAGCACCTCTATATATCGGTGATGCAGTATATCTATTCTTAGAGGTTTTCCTGGTTTATAACACATTGGTTATAAATGTGTTATAAACAGTGACAACATTCCTATGCAATTCATGAAAAGCAGCATTGGATACACTGTTTTGGAACACTGGCAGACAATTCTGTAGTAATTAGAAGGCTTTTCACAGGGTTACACAAGTACTTTAAGAGAAATAAAGCTGCAATGAACCAGACAATTTATCTGTGGGAACCTCTACTTGCAATGATTAATATTACTGCTACTGGTCAAATGTATTCCAAAATCCAGAGTCATACTTTCCTGGGGAGACGGAGGTTTCCTATATCCTGAGTGCTGGAGATGGTAGAACTCTGTTTCAGATCCACAGCTGAAATAGCATCTTTCTGTTTCTTTACAGATGATAAGACACGAGTTCCTTTGGGAGAAAAGAATGGCTACATTAACGCAAGTTACATTCGAATGAATGTTGGAGAAGAGGAACACTTTTATATTATAACCCAAGGGCCTCTGCCAACCACTATGGCTGATTTCTGGCAAATGGTCTGGGAGAGTGAATCAGATGTGATTGCCATGATGACAAAAGAGGTGGAGCTAGGGCAAGTCAAATGTCATCGATACTGGCCTGAATCTCCCTATAACTCTAAAGACATGGCTAATTTCTATCTCAGGCTGAACAATTACCAGATTCTGGAATATTTCATAATTAGAAAAATAGAAATTATCAACAAGCAGGTAAGTTGACTTTAATATATGATGAAACTGATTATGTCATTTACGTGAGTGGATACAAGTAGTATTGTTTGCTTCTTCGATAATATCTGCACAGTACTTTTTAGGGATGTAAAAATCCAAATAACAGTCATGAAATTAAGGTTAATGAGGTGCTTCTTTTTTGCTCACTGCATAAGCAATGGATCCAATATTACATACGTTTGGACAAGAACTTCCAAAAATGAGATGTCTAATAGTCACAGAATTTGTATGTTCAGTGTTTCACAGAATTGCTTACTGTCCCCAGCAAATCACATCCATGCCAGGGTAGATTCATATTCTGTAGTGGTGGTTAGATGGAAAGAAGTGAAGAAGATGGCTTTTATCCTAGAATTTAGGACAAATGACACTTTTTTGTTCATGAAAAGACACAAACACACATGAAACTACAAATCTAGCCAAAATTTTTTGGAAACTTAACAGATACAGAATCCAGGTGGAAGAACATGGAAAACAGGGCAGGTATAAGTCATCAGTCTTGCCTTGATATTAAATAAAGCTTTGCAAAAATTTCTGCAGGACATATTATTTAGTGGCACGATTTAAAAACCTCTTCCAGAATAAACTTAGTGCCTTTTCCATCAGGATAACAATTTCTCTATTTGAGGAAATTCACCTTATGTCACTGAGTGTCAAGCATTGTAAAACACTTGATATGAGTCTTTCCAAAATACTATTAAAATGGAAAGGTGGAGCACCATATGTGATTGTTTCAATGAGCATTTCAAGATTGCTATGTTTGTACTGAACTAGTAGCAAACTACTAGAGAAAGCCACAGGTCTATTTCAGCAGAAATCCATACTTGCATTCAAATTCTTCTCATATTAAAAATCCAGGTAGTTAGCATTCAGATTTTAATGTGGCTTTGTGAACTGGCTACAAGAAGTGTTAACCCAGGAAAACTCAACTAATATTAGTCTATTTTATCTTCATTTTATTTATTCTTGTAAGCATTTTTAGTTGGTTTGCATAATGAGTATCTAATTACGTTATTCTTTTATATCTGATAGCCATCAGATCTTTACAATTCTACTATTGTGGCTTTCATATTACTACTTTTCCATTAGTAAAGCTTAATTCAGCTACAAAAACAGCTTTAGCAAATGGTACTGCAATGTTCTAATTTTAAAAATGTTTTTCTTTTTCCTTTCTAACCAACAAATGACATAACTACATTCTTTCAAGCAACAGAGTAACTTCAGTGTCTCATCAAAGTCATATGAAGTAAATTTCCTAGGCCTGTGTTTCTGAGTGCATTTCTTGAAACCTAGAGAAACTTGAGTGGAGTCAAGCATGAAAATTTAAAGAGTTGTAGAGTAAACAAACAATTTCAAGAATGAGGCTGAAGGAAAAATTATAGTGGAATTCCTTGAAAATCAGTTTTGGGGCTGATAATTTTTAACCTTTCTGGTCTCTCTCTTCCAGACAGAAGAAAAGCGCATTATAAGTCACTTGCAATTTGCCACTTGGCCAGACCACAATACTTCCAAACTGGCAGAGCAGCTTGTAAAATTTATTTGTTACATGAGAAAAGTTCACAGGACAGGACCTATTATTGCTCACTGCAGCACTGGCATTGGAAGAAGCGGAGTTTTGCTGTGTGTTGAAATTCTTCTCAGCCATATAGAGAAAGATCTATGTGTAAGTATTAAACAGGTAATTCTTAATTATTACAAACTGGTATGGAGGTCAATAAGATGGTGGGAGCATCTTAGAACAGAATAAATCCTGCAAGAATTCACCCTAACAAAATGGAATGAATCCAGCTTTCATTGCTTTAAACAACAAAGATAATAACTACAAATATACTATTTCTAAAAGAAATATGTCACAGCTTCCCCATCTGAATATGCTTAAATCTTTCTTTATAATCTGCATGTCAACCAAATAAAAACTGTTCTCTTCTGATAGTTCAACATCAAGCAGATAGTGAGAGATTTGCGAGATCAACGTTTTGGCATGATCCAAACAAAGGTATGTTCTACATATACGACTAGATTATTATTTTATTAAAAGCCTCTATCAGTGGTACAGCTCCCCGTGTTTTGATAAATCTGGGGTTTAAAATATCATTGTAGTGCTCTCATTTGAGGAAAGTAACAACCTTCTAGGCACGTGGTGTCTAGTTTTAAATATGAAAGTCTGTCCCTTAGTAAATAAGTGAGATAAATGCAAAGCAGCAATATAGGACAGATACCACACACACCCCTTTCTTTTCCTAAAGCAAGAATAAAAGCAAGTATCACAGAAAAAGTGATTTACTATAATTCTTATCCTGCAAAATTACAGCCTTCAGTTAATTCTTGCTACTTCTAAGTTATCATCACCAAGTAAACCCTTCTACTCCTGAGCTAAAGCCACTCCTGAAAAGATTTTTCACACAGAAAAAGATAAGATGCAGCTAACTCACCTTAGAGAAAACAGTTGGTAAGAATAAAAGCAAGAGAAGACTGAAAGAAGTTCTTCCTATAGGCAAATATTTTAGCACATGCTTTGATTTATTTTTCTTCAGGGTAATGATTGAGCATGTGACTAAAATTAAGCAAACATATAACCTTCACTGTCCTATTTGAGAGTTGAGCACATGCTTAAACTACAGCATTACTGTACTTTTACCAGTGATGGAGCAAAAATAACAAAGATTTTCTTAAATATGTAAGTTTTGTATCCATATGACAAAGATGCTGATGTTATAAACATATAGCATATAAATATATAACTTCAGCTAGTCCATCCTTCGTTGTCTAAAATTCATGTTGAATGTAACTTCGTGTTCCACACTGGTGTCTCCACACACAGGATGAGTATTTATTCTGTTATGAAGTTGTGCTGGAAGTCCTTCAGATCCTCCGAGCAATGGATTCCTACTGAATATGATTCCTGCAATATGACTCTTCACTGTTCCACTTGGACTCCAGGGACTGCTCAGCAACTACTTTAAAGAGATGTCAAGCCAGCACAGATCAGCATTATATTATATGCTTTTTTAGATTACCCTGGTTTCAAAGTAATTTGAAAACCTTGCTTAACATGTCCTGTGTAAGCCATTTATTCTTGGCTCAAAGTATGAAAAAACAGTCAGCCAGTACTGCAACACTGCTGTGTTAAATTGCTATGGACAAATTTTGCATTCTGCATAATAACATATTAATTGTTAGGAATATATGTTGGAACTGTAGCAAGGCTATAGCAGCCTTTGGAATTAGCTTTCTATCCAAAGGGCGACCTGAAAGATCCAAGATTCTGTTGATGTTGGAGGATGATTAGTTGTCCCTCATCTATTGTTGTGCATGATTGGCTTCTGGACTGCAAATCAGTGTTTACTCCAGCAGTTATGCTTTTGCATGGAAGGACTCAATTTGGTGACCTTTGATTTCTTGAACAGTGCCGAACCATTGCCAGTCATTATTCCAGCCCATGAGTTTATACCACTATCACTAGACAATTCAAATCAAGAAACTGACAGAACAAATAGGATGCCTTTAAACCCTGGTTCTCTTCAAAGGAAGAGGATTCCAATAATTGGATGGAATATCAATTTTTTCCAGCAATATGAAGAGATGTAGATAGCATCAGTATTTTCATTCTACATCCATAGAAAAGAATGTAATACTAAGCCAGGTGAAACAAAAGTGTGTGCATTGTGGTATACACATACATTTCACCTTTCCCTAATCCTTTACATTGATTAACTATCTTCTCATTCTTACCTAGGATCTGAAATATGGGATGTCCTGCTGGTTTCAGTAGGGACTGAATCAGCCTCCAAATTAAAGAACTCTCTGTACAGTTTATTTTTCTTGTAAAAAGTGTTTCTGTTTGTGTGGGTGGATTTGAGCAGAAATCTGCTGTTCAAGGTGTAAGACTGGATTTGTCCCCATTGTAGTACTTCTAAGTCCTTATCTAGAAGGTGACATATGGAAGTGATTAGATGTGCATTAGAAGAGTAACTTGTAAACATAGGAAACTGAAACAATCTAACTAAATTGTACATATTTTTAAAACTTACTTGGTTTCTGCAAAAGATAAAATATTGAGGCTGGGTATAAAACTCCAGGTGAAGCAAGAAAATAAAATACTTATTTATTTTATTACCTATTACAAATTAAAGGTTTATAATTCAGAACGAATGGGCTTTTAAATAAAAATTTCAAGCATGGCTTTTGAAAAAGCCTCTGTAATACAATTATAATTAAGGCCATGGCCCATTTTTTCTTTCTGCCCTCCAGTAGTCTGGAGGCAGGAAAATATAGAAATGCAATTAATTATGTGAATCAGATGTTAATTTCAAACATATTAATAAAGTTCCGGAGCAATGCTAAATAAATCCAGGAGTAACCCTGGATTTATATTGATATAAATATATACAGAATTCAATGTTTTGTCTTAAATTCATTGAATTTGGTCCTTCCTCAGAGCATTACTCTCCATACATTCTGCATTTATCTTTACATTGCATACAAAGGATTGTTCGCACAATTTTGTCAAATATCAACAGTTTTTTCCATAACTTTGTTACCTTCATTTGGTATTTGGCCTTTGACTTTAATTACTGCACGTGTACTATTAGGCAATCAATGCATTACACTGTAATGAATGTACAATTCATCTTTTGTACCACAATAATTTAATAAGCTTCCTAGTGAAAATAGTCCTGTACTTTATGCAAAGGGTTTTTTTCTGTGGCTTAGAACAAGTATTCTGGACTTAGAGGACAATCCTCATAGGTCATTATTTGTGCATCATCTGTGCAGCTGTTTGACAGATGTGTTTGCTGTTTGACATGTTTTTCCTGTTTTACAGAGATATTAAAAAGATTTCTGAAAACAGTCTGCTTAATTTCAATTTATTTTTATAAAAAAGAAGCTGCAATCCTTAACTATTTACCAATACGAGCTCTAGGGAAAATACTTCATTGATAGGGACTTATCTTTAAACTTCCTCTAAAGGCAGATTTTGTGATGATGTACAGTGGAATCTGGCCACATCCAGCAGCTGATAAGCATTTCTCCACACACAGAGCACAAGTGAGTGCCCCACTTCTGTGTTCTTTATTTATGCAAAACTCCCTGGAGATCAAGGCTCAGTGATATGCATTCATTTGGAAAAGTTAACCCAGTCTTTAAAGAGCTCACACTACTTGACAAGTCTGGATAAACTAAAAAAGAAATAAAAATCTGTTGTCCCATTTCATTCATAGGGAAGTGAGGCAGTGGTTGGTGATTTGTCCAAAGTCTTCAGAGTTTTGGAAAACTTGGGAACTAAACACAGATGATAAAATCTCTGATTATTTGCCTACACACAAAACTATCTTTCTTCAGTCAGAAAAGAGAATCATACTGCTCTGGATGATTTCTGATGAGATATTATTTAGCATATAAAATGGTCTGACTGGAATTTTCAAACATGCTAATACGCAAGAGATGTGTTACGGTAGAGAGCCTCAGTCTGTGCCTATGGTCACTCTTCTTACTTCAGAAGTGGCATTGAGATCACCCTTTGTGCTCTACCACCTAGTTGCCAATCAGCAAAAACTGCAGTGCAAACGTGAACAAAAAGTGCATATTTATTGAAAACAGTGCCTGCCATAATAAGCACACCAAAGGAGTAAACACATGCTAGTCCTCAGATCCACACACTGTCGCACAAAACCTCGTCAGCCATACTCTGTGTTCAGACAGTAGCTCTGTCCACAGAATAGGACAACTTGTAATCACATTTTTGAGAAGTAACTGTTTTATCAGCATTGAGACTGCTGTTAAACTCTTTTATAGCTACCATTTTATCTCAATTTAAAAGCAAGTATGGCAAGGACAACCACTGCATAGCTGTAACGTTATGAAATCACATGTGTAGGGGAAAAATCGTGTCCACATTTTTCTATTAACATCTTCATTGAGTTCCATGGACTCAGAACTGCCTCATGCTGATGCCTCTGTGTACTCTAGTATCACATATCCAACAAAAAAGATACCTGAAAATATCCACACCTGTCAAAATGGGTGTTACTGTCCACAAGAGCATTGTCAGGTTTAAATAATTGACTTTAAAAAGTAGAAACATCCTAATATAATCATGTTTCCTTTAAATTTTCTTAGAGAGACAGAAAATTAATCTAATTTTCTTAGATGAGCCAACAATTTTTTCTTGTCTTTTCAGCTGAAGTTTATGGCCTCGCTGAATGGGCCCTTCCGTGACGAAACTAAAACAGCCCCTGCACAGTCCAGGCAAAGAGCAGCAGCCGCTGCCATCTAGGGGCAAATCGTGACAGCGACAGGGCTAATCGCAACCGGTTGCTCCTGCCCTTAGCACGGACCTACTCCGTGTCTCTTGGCTGCCCAAAAACATAGCCAGATAAATATAGAGGGCTTGTGGGCAGATTCCACTTGCTAACTGAAATTATGCCACCATGACTTCTTGCCTATACCAAAAAGTGCAGCAAGAAGCTCTCATAGGAACATTCTTTCTTTTGGATAATAGAAACACTGAATGGAATTGTTTTATTGTGGAAAAATAATAAAATCATTCAAATTACCAAAATGGGGCATCCCTTCCACAGACAGGGTCTGCACGGTCTGTTGCACCCACAGTGGATGCTTGTTTGGTGCTGCACAAGTCAGAGTTCCCTACATCTGAGGGGATGTAAGTTTATCTATACTATTCTCTCTTCCTTTACAGTGTTAGCAGTAATAAACAGTACCTTAAATGCTACCTTGCATAATCTGTCTTACTGATTGGAACTACATAGGAACAGCAACTTCAGCTGCAAAACACTCAGTTACTAGTAAAGGACAATGGTATTTCTCACAGCTATTAAATCACAAAACTGGGCTCAACATGAAGATTACCTGCCTCCTGCTTGCAACAATGACTAAATATTATTGTAATAAAATCAAAAATAGAAGTTGATTGAGCTCCTTACACAGAAAGGAGAGCTCGCCCTTGCAGGCTAAGCAGACTGAGAGTTAGAGTCCACTATTAGATGAGGCTTTTAAATGTCCAGTAATGGTGTGATGGAAGGGTACAGCACTTAGAAAGGTATGTTTAATACTGAAGTGTGGTTTGCACATAATCTTGCACGGATGTAGCTTTGTAGGGTTAGGAACAAGCTTGTGAAACCAGAAAAGTATTCTGTATTGCCATACGGATATAATGGGTTCTGTCTTGGTCACTTACTTTGTGCACACCAGGAATAACAGAACCTCATACTTCATTCATGCTTCTCCAGGCCCAACAGCACAGAATAACTAACACTGGATCCCAGAACCACAACTCAGAATAGCTGAGGTTGGACGGAAGCCCTGGGAACCATCCAGTCTAAACCCTCCAAATCCCAGCAGTGTCACCTTGAGCACAGGACTCTCTTCATGGATTTTGGGTATCTCCAGGATGGACACTCCTTGACATATCTAGGCAACCTGTTCTGCTATTTGACCATGCTCAGAGTAGAAAAGGGTTTTTTTGATGTTTAAATGAAATTTCCTGGATTTTAGTTTGTGTCCATAGCATCTTGTCCTGTCTTGGATACCATTAAGAGGAATCTGGTTTTGCTTCTTTACCTCTTTACTCCCTCTGGTTTAGGAATTTGTACAAACTAATAAGATCCACCTGAGCATTCTCTTCTCCTTGCAAAACAGCCCAAACTCTCTCAGCTTCTTCTTACACAACAGACATTTCTTCATTCCAATTTCTTAATCATCACAGTGGCCTTAACATGCAAGTACTGGTTTAGAGAGATCGTAAGATTCCATCCAACAGCCTACTGAAATTAGGAGTTTTTGGTGCCTATAAACAAGTGATGGTTGCTGTTTTAATACCCCTTAAGGACTGATCAAGGCCTGAGAAAACATTAGGGAGATTAAGATGCAGAGTATGAAGCGTATCTTGAATGTCAGTATGAAATATCTGCCAGCCATCATCTCTACTTTTTTACATAGTCTTAACTGTTCAGTGTCCTCTCATATTAAGTAGGTGGCTATTCAGAATTCACTGCCTTTTCTGCACAGCACCAGTTACACATTCATGCCTGAGGGACAGTGAACTTTTTGCAATCCTGTTCTGAATTATACAGCTATTTAGCTTTCTCATTAAACTATTCAAAAACAAAACCCCAAAAAGCAGTTAAAATGCCTGAGAGCAGTACACCCCCAACCAGGCGACAGACACAATGGGGACTATACAGTAGCTGTCCAGCACCCCAGCTCATTACACAACCTAGCAATTAACTGAGGTTGCCTGTGCTCCCTCCCCTCCCTGCCTTTGTTCTCTTGAGAGATGACAATCCCTTCTTCTCCTTCCTGTTCAACACTCTTGGAAAGACATGCCAATGACTGTAGGCTTTCCTTTCCCATCGAACTGCTGTAAAAAGCTTCTAACTACTTCCATTACCACTTCCTTCATGGCTGAAGCAGATTTATTCCAGGCAAAGCACCAGCTGCAGTACCTCTTGGCTCATTCAGTACACCTACCAATAGTTCCCAAGGCAGAAACAACATGCTGTGAGCTTGCTTAATGCCAGCACCTTTGGGTAAGTGACAAGGACACTATGAGAAATAATGAACATTAGGGAAATGTAGCTATAGCAACACAAGTATTCACAAAGCCAATCTCCACCATGAACACAAGGAAACTGCTGTTATTGTATTTGTAAAAGTGCTGATAAAGCAGGATCTCAGGCTACAACATCAGGAGAAAGCATGCCTGGCCTGCAGTCTTGCCACAAACGGTAACACGTGCAAAAGCACCCCTGAAGCAGAAAAAAACTTCTCACACGCTTTGAGAAATGTTGGATGAAACAACAGATCCAAGTCTTAGTCTTTGTAGGAAAATCTCAAACTTCCCCCAGCTCTTCATTTTCCTGCAGGTTTAGCACCATGTCATCGAAGGAACCACCCAATGACACTCATGCTGATCAGGAGGGTGCCATTGTTCCAAAAGCAGGAACTGAACCTTGGTCTCTCATTAACCTATGCTGCTTCCACCCTTTTTTATCCACTGAAAGCAGGCAAAACTTGTAGTTGAGTATTCAACAGGAACACAGACAATGCTTTCTGACTTTTTTTAATCCTAAATTGAAACAATTGAATAACTCTCAGGGAATTTTGACTTCCATTTGATATAAGAAATAAAAAGTTAGTTTATTTAACTTGGAATAGCACTACATATATTTCTCCAGAACTCATAGATTCCTCTCTTCATCATATCTATAATTCATTTTAACATAATTTCCTTAACAGTATCATGCCTCATTTTCTGTTGGAGTCCAGGGCATGTGGAAAACCTCTNAGAATAAACACCTTTGAAGACCAAGCCACAGGTTCCATCTCATCTTTTAAACCCTGGTACGGGACTTTGAAAATAGAATGCTCCCAATTAGGGGGTTGAAGGGGTGAAAATCCTGTCAGTTTTCTTTGTCTACTGCTTTGCTATCTTAAAGAATATGCGTGTGTCACAGCTAATGCTTAGGAAGTGCTGAGTGAGTACTCAAGTAAAGGACAATACAAGACACGAAATATTCTTCATGCTTGCACTTTTCAGTTACCACACATTCTTCTTCACCTCAGTGTGTGGGTTAGGACACATGGAGCATATTTCTATCTCTGTTATTAGGAAATTAGCACTGAATCATTAACGGAAAAATTTGACTCAGGGAAAGAGTAGGATTCTGCTAAGGTATTATTTGAAAGCTGAATAGGAACAGAGTGGAATTTCACAGCTAGAAATTCTGCTAGTATTACCAAACTTGAGTCAGTTAGCATGGTCTCACCATCATTCCTTTTGCTTGACAGTAATTTTAGACTAAAAGACCTAAAACTCTTCCCATAGACAGCATCCAAACAAAGACTGGATTGCCACCAGCACTGGGATGACCACACCTCTCAGCTCAATACAAATACCCAGCTCCTTCAGAGCAACATTGCTCCAGGCAGGAGCATCTTCTTCCAGAGCACTCCATGCCAGCTCCTGCTGAGATTTTCAATGACACAGAGATTTCTCCACTTATTTCTCCCCTCTTAGTAGTTTCATTAACAATGCATAAGGTTTACACACTCACTTCTGATTGAGCACCTTGACTCATAGTTTTTTGTAGAGTCCTTGAGGAATTCAAAGTGCAGCTAGGCTACCTCCAGCTGGTCAGGACTTCACTGATCAATGGCTTGTAGCCAGCTGAAGTAATTACAGCCTTGGGCAGGAAAGAACTGTTATCAAAGCTGCTGTCTCTGTAGCTTCAGTCCAACTTGCCTCCAAATCATTACATGGCACAGATGGGGTTAATGTGTCCACTAATGTGTGTGTTTGCACGTGAATGCCTGTATGTAACACTACTTTCTACAGAGCAGAATCAAAAATATTCAATCAAGTTTACAATAATATTGATTATTAATGAATATTAATTTAAAATTCAACCTTTTACAGCTGGTAGAGAATTTTTAAGTGTGGATTTTACCTTCATTCCTTTCTGGGCAGGAGAATCTTCTGATCCAAAAGATGTCATGCGTATAGCAGAGCGTTGAACAAGGCTTTCTGTGCATGGACTTAATGGCTTACCAATGTGTCACAATAGTTCCATGAACTCCTCATTGTCAGCAGAACTGCATCCAGCTCCAGTGCTGCTCAGGGAAGCTAAAATAATGGTCTTAACAAACCCTAAACTCCAAAGATTTCATGGAGTCCACCATGTTAAAGGCCTAAGGTCTACCCAGCTAGCTTTAGCTTTAGCTTTAGCTNTCGAGACCCTGTCTGGGACCCCAGAAAAGGACTGTCTTTGACCTTAGTCCATGGGAAAAACTTCCAACACTTAAAGATGAATTGAAAACAACAGAAATTTAAAATAAATAGTAGTTTAGTTTGTCACAGGGTGAAAATTTGTAGGTTTGGGTTTTTAGTATGGAAGTAGATCAGAGCAAGATG